>PVIU01001249.1:0-227236 GCA_004026605.1 Ondatra zibethicus
GAAGAATCTAAGTGAATAGGTAGAATCTAAGTGGTAAACCACATTGGTAAACCAGTGGCATGATTCATGATAAAAGAACAAATCAATTAATACTAGGAATAAAAAGAGTGCTATGAAAGAATACAAGCAGAGGTAGAATTTTTAAAATTTACATATTTTTGTACATGTGTGAGTGTTAGCATGTATGTATATGCACCACATGTGTACAGTGGTCACAGAAGCCAGAAGAGGACATTCCTGGGACTGGAGTTACAGGTGATTGTGAGCCTCTGTGTGAGTATTGGGAACTGAAATCAGGATCCCTGCAAGAGCTGTAGGTGCTCCTAACTGCTGAGTCATTTCTGTAGCCCCAGAAGGGTCTGTTTTGTTTTGTTTTGTTTTGTTTTGTTTTATCAAGACAAGGTTTCTTCGTGTAGCTTTGGGTGTCCTGGAACGCATTCTATAGATTAGGCTGGCCTTGAACTCACAGAAATCCACCTGCCTCTGCCTTCCAAGTACTGGGATTAAAGGCCTGCGCCACCACTACCCAGCCAGAGTGGGGTTTTAATGGTATTATTGTGACTCTTTATGCACTAAATGTCTTTTTGAAAACTGGCATCGTTTGATTGCTTCTAAAAGTGCCCACACCAGTGAGACACCTCAAAGGCTATATATGGGTTGTTGCGATTTCTCCGTGAGACACTGGGGGCCGAGCTTACTTTCCCACAATTTTTCTATACCTTGGGCCAGTCTGTTGGTTGGCTTGCAAATCTTCAGTAGGTTGTAGAGCTATCATTTTTAGTAGCTACTAAAAGCGTGAACAGATTAATTCCCACCCTCACAGAATACCAGGCTCAGAGACACAAAATTATATATGCTAACTACTCACCGCAAAGTCTATTTCTAAAATTAATTTACATAGCAAATATGTTTAAGCCTTAGACTTAACATCAAAAAAAAAAAAAAAAAGAAGAGAGAAGTATCAACTGAAGGTAGGGCTTAGATTTCACAGACGAGAAGAAGATGTCTTCTGTGTCCTTGCCCTGTGGTATACTGGTGGCATTGCATCTAAAATTTGCAAGGCAGGACCCTCCAGTTTAGTGTTTCTCACTACACTCTCCTTATTTGTAGACATACATGCAATGAAACACACGGCACATCTACCCAGAACAGAGACGCATCCTTCTTAAAGAGACTTCGAGCAAGGATCCACCATGCAGGAGTAGCATTCTATTGCCAGGGCAGCAACACAGTCTCGTTATCTTTTGATGGGTTTGTTTATTCATCAGAGCTTCTTCCTGTGAGGTCCATCCTAGCTGTGTGTAGTTTTTTTAAGGGTCTTATACCTTTACACCAAATACAGCACTGTTGAGAATCTTGGCTTTAATTTCCATTTTAGAACATTTATCACGCTCATTATTAAAAAAATCAAAACCCAGTAATTAAATGAGAAATAGTAGATGAATTTCATCAAGCACTGTGGCATCTATTGAGATAATTACACAATGTTATAATGGAAATAGGATAAATTATATAAATAATTCAGATTGCTGGTGTCCCCTGACACGCACAGGTGAGGTTAATTACAAAAACGAATGTCATCATGCATTTTCAACTTCATCCATGGCCCTTGCTTTTATTAGATGAATAGAACACAGAGAGAAAGAGAAGAATATGATGGGCCCATCAACAAGTAACAACTATGGTTGTGCATGCTTTTGATTTCTAATAGAGAAATTTTTGGTGGATTATATTTATACCATAAGCCTTCTGTATATCCTGGTTTCATATCTGCAAACTGAACCAACTGTGGACTGAACATATCTGAAGCGCAGCTGCATTGTTACAGAACACATACAGGCTTTTTTCCTTGTGTGGTGAGGGGTAGAAATGGCCAGTGTGGTTCATTTAATAGATCCATTCCAAGTAAAATGGATGCTGCCTGGAATGTTGAGCTGGGAGTCATCCAATGGGAAGATGCACCCAGTGGAAAAGACAGAGATTAATTGGTGATGGATGGCAGAGGCTGTGGAGGGAGTTCAGATGGCTTGCAAACCATAGTTGGCCCTATGTTGTCTGAAGGGATTCTATTCCATTTGCTCGGATCAGGGAATTAGTCAGCAGATCCGATAGAATTTAAGTGACAATTATTCTAAATGACTCTTGGACTATAAAGGCGAAAAAAGAGAAAATGCACCATCATTTGTAAACCACAGGTAAGCTGCAAAGGAAGGCACAAGTTTGCTCCAGGATTTCAATGTCACAACTCCAGCCCACCCCCAACCCTTTTGGCTCTGACCTTCCTATATGCTCTTCAACCCAAGTCACTGTTTAGTTCTCCTGCAGCTATGACCTTAGCGATAAATCTAGGTCCTCCCCTTGCTCTATTGACAATGCTAGTGCAAAGCAAACACCGTCTCACCGAGTTGTGACCCCATGCCCCTTCTGTGGCATCATGGCAGACTCTTAAATTGCTCACACAGACTCAGCAGAAGACCGGGGCATCCACAGTTCAAGCTATGGTGGGAGGGGGAAAGTCATAAAATGTATGTACTGTATTAAAGACTGGAATGGGCTCCATTAAAACAAGAACTTGTTTTCTTTAGGATGGTACAATTCTGTGTGATCTCTAATGCTTTTTAAAAGTATTTGCTAAATGCTGGTCATTGTAGTTGTATGGTATTTACATACTATTCTTTAAGCTGCAAAAAAAATGGTGGTGAGGGAAAAAGGAAAGTAGGCATAAAAGCAGAGCACATGCACATTTGCATGTATGCACATACACACACACACACACACACTCTCACACACACAATATCCAGAATAAAATGACCTTAAATTCAATTGCTTTTTTATAAATCATCCTTGTCCATCTTTCTTTTTGAAAATCTGTATAATGGAAATCTGTAACACTTGTCTGGCTGTCTCTACGGGTTCACTGTGGGCTTTCATCTCTACAAAAGACAGCTTATGAACAGGGAGGGTGCCATTGTTCTCTACTGTGAACTCTGCATTTTCCAGCCCAGCCATGCATACCGGAGCTCAGAAAGTAAAGTTCTCCTTTGGAGTATGTCCAACTGGGGAGCAAAGAACTGAGATAAACCTAAGGCAAGCAGCTGGTGACTTGCAGTAAGTGGGGGGTGAGGGCAAGAGGGTGAGGGTGATGGGGGCTCAAGCCCTGGCTTTGGGGTGAAGCAAATCTGGCCGAGGCATCAGCTCTCATCTGCCTCATCCCTGTGTCATCTGGAATGCAGGCTTAGCTCCTACAGCCACAGGGGGCTAAGGTGAGTCACTCAGCTGGACCTCCTACTCACAGCATTCAGGTTTCATCTTCATGTCCCTGTCCTCATCTACTTGTTCCCTGTTGAGTAAACTCTTATGTATGTGAGGTTGCTAAGGAAACTATCAAAATGAGACATTTGAAAGAGAAGTGGGAGAGGTTTTCTCAAGAACCTGCTCTAGTTTTCAACTTTTCTTTTAACATTTTATTTGTTTTGTGTGCCTCTGTGTGTGTGTGTGTGTGTGTGTGTGTGTGTGTGTATGAGTGCGCACGCATGTGAACGCTCATTTTTAAGGTACATGGAAGTCAGAGACATCTAGTGGGAGTCAGTTCTCTCCTTCCATCTTGCGGATCCTAGGGCTTGAATTCAGGCATCAGGTTTGGCAACTGGCTGTGCCCTTAGCTGCTGAGTCATCTCACCTATCCTATGTGCTTCTTTCCTCCTGCTGAGTCATCAACTTCTATATTGATTGCAAAAGGCTTTAGGACAGACAGGGAGAGCAAAGGTTATTCCCATTTCATAGATGCGAAAACCAAGGTTTAGGATATAAAGTCCTCTGCAATTAGAGAAATTAGGAGCTGATGAGCCAGGGTTGAGAAAGCCATTCTCTCTCCCCTCCAAACAACCCTGAGCCAGGATGTTTCAATAACAAAGGATTTGGGAGAACCAGAGAGAGGGGCTCAGGACAAAGGCATCCTTACTCTTAGAAGGAATCTGTGTTCTGGTTAGGAGCACAGCCTCAGGAGACAGTGAACCTGAGAGTCATGTTTTGGCCCCAATACTTTGCTGCGTGACCCTAACCAGGTCATCTAAACCTCTCTCTGAAACTCAGCTTTCTTGCCTGTAAAACAGGATAAAGAATTGTTTTTTTTCCTAATGGGACCACATGCATCAGACAAAGTTAATGTATTTAAGGACTCAGCAATGTGCTGGCTCCGGGCCAGCGTCGGATTTCAGCCCGCTCCTGTTACTTTACCATCCCTTCAAGACTCGTGGGAAGCTGCTCACTTACAGCTTATTAAAGGACTAACAGACGCATGGCATTTTCCTGGCAGAGTCTCCCCAAATAAGCTAACGATTTAGTAATCAAAGACTGGTTGGTTGAGGGAGGAGAAAGGCAAACAGCAGCATGTGTTTATCATGTGTGCCGCGAGGAGCTCCTACCCCCAAAGCGGATCCACAGATGCCTCTGGCAACAATGGAGCAGCATAAGGCAGGAGCACCCACAGTTCCATGGTGGCACCTCAGAGGAAACTGCCACACAAGGGCCAACTGTAGCGTCAGAGAAAGATGTGTTCCCATTCCTCCCTTCTGAAGGGCAAAGGCCCCAGGGACATTATACTCATCACCTCTGGGCATTACTACAGCATCTCCATTGAGAAGACACAACCATCATCTTCATTTTATAGAGGACAGAACGAAGTCCAGGTAAGAAGTGACTTGATTTCCCAGAGGCTGGACTTAGAAGGTAGATGGAGACCTCCCTCGTCCTGAATCTTCCCTTTGGATTCAGACACCAAAGTTTGTCTCTTCAGCCTTTTATAGTCCATAGCACAACAGTACTTTCCCATCCTTTTGGATCCATTAATTGTGTTGAATTGTGTCTTCTCCCTCTTGCCTGCTAGGTTTTTAGCTATAGGCTAATCAGGCTAATTGGGTCATGCCCAGCTGCAGAAATCTCTTCCTTACATTTGACCTCCATGTGCATGTATGTGGACAAGTATGTAAACACACACACACACACACAACAAAGAAATGGATATACTGTTGTGTTCCTATAATTATCACAGGGTTTTTTTTGTTTGTTTTTGTTTTTGTTTTTAATTATTGCCCAATTCCCTGAATCCATAACTCATTGAACTTTTAATTGCAAAACCCTCTAGTCGCATGAGACATGCTCCCATCTTTGGGCAAACCCCTAAATAAATAGTATAAGCTGTTGAATCAACAGATTTTTTTTTATTCAATTCAACCCTCCTACTTTCTAGCTGTTACCCTCCAACACTTTATTTCCCTGTTCCTCATTTTTCTAAAGAATGGGAACAGCAACAGTTGATTCTGTTTTTCCAGAGGACGTGTGTGATCACTTTCTACCTTAGTTTAAAGAATAGCATCACTCACTGAACTTGGAATGTGCTGATTCAGCCAGCCAGGCTGGCCAACAAGATTCAGGGATCCTCCTGCTCTGCCTTCTCCAACACTGTGATTAAAAGTTCATCATTGTGTCTGGCTTTTTAAAAATGTGGGTTCTGGGGGATCAAACTTGGCTTTCTTTTTTTTTTTTTCGAGACAGGGTTTCTCTATAGCTTTGGAGCCTCAAACTTAACTCTTATGCTTACACAGCAAGTTCTTGACCCATCTCTCCAGCTCCAAGCATCTCCATCTCTTTTTAAAAAAATATTTATTTATTTATTATGTATACAATATTCTGTCTGTGTATATGCCCGCAGGCCAGAAGAGGGCACTAGGCCCCATTACAGATGGTTTTGAGCCACCATGTGGTTGCTGGGAATTGAACTCAGGACCTTTGGAAGAACAGGCAGTGCTCTTAACCTTTGAGCCATCTCTCCAGCCTCAGCATCTTCATTTCTAATGGAGGAAACCGAGTTTCAGAGAATTGTAAATGGTTTCCCAAGGATGGAAGCGGAACTTTTGCACAGCACGCTCAGCTGCTAGGCTTTTACCCTTGCATCCTCTGTTGTAAATGTCAGTGCTGGGGTGCAAATGACTCCTCACTTGCTGCATAGCAAGCTCTTCCATCCAGCTTCGTGAATCAATCAACGTCCGTGTGTAGCTTACCTCTGTAGAAACCTTGGAAAATACTTAGAGATGATTTCCATTGCTCTCTTGCAAGTAGGATATATAAAATAACTTCTCTATCAGCTCCAAAGGCAAAGAGAACATTTCTAACCATTGGCATCAGCAGAATATAGCTCCAGAGCTTTTAAAATAACACATCCAGGAGTCGGCTACATCAGTGGTTCCTGGTTTGCAAAGAAGACTGGCTTCACGATATATTTTCCACCAAGTGACAGGGGCATAGGCAAAAGATAATTATTTTCTTCATAATAGGAATGTATCCAAGTTGAGCCTGTGGACTTCAAACAGGAGTGTTAAGCTGTGAATAATATAGTGAGGTCTGTGGTGCAGATAGGATTGTTTGGATTAGGTCTGAATGGACGATGATGCACTGGGCTAATGAAAAGGCATGCTCCTAAGCCCTGGAAGTCTCTGGAGTTCTCCTTGTTTGGCACCTTGATACCTGAACTCTGTTGTAGTGGTGTGGCAATGCACTTGGATAGCATCAAGGACTTCTGTGTCAACAATAGGCTAAGCACTCTTTGTCTATTAGGTCATTTAATTTTTCCAATTATAAATGGAAGTGACCATTGCTCTCTCCGTTTTCACAGGCAGTGGTCCCCGAAAGTGTCAGCGAGGGAGGTGAGGCCCTGGGGTCTGAAGGCAGAAGCTCCCAACTCAGGGTTGGGGTATTGACAGAGGAGCTGATATCATCTCTAAAATGACCAGAAATTCTTTAGGAAGACAAGGAAAAGGGAAGGGTGCAGTAAGCAGATTTCCAGCATGGACCAAGGAAGCAAGGTGCAGAGTACAAGCATGCACCGAGGGCAGAACAATGGGGACACTTGGGCACCTGGTTGGGGGATTCCTACTATCCCATCTGATCTCCCCTTCTCAACGTCAGCTCTCCCAACCTCCCCATCACTTTGCGTTTAGCCTGATGAAATCCTTTGCTCAACATGGATGTGTCTGCCTCTTCTGTCGCTTTCCCTAGTTCCTTGGCCTTAGCTAGGCTGTCACACAGACCCAGGTTTCACTTCTTCTCAACTCTCTTATTTTATTTCCTTCTTATAAAGTTATAATCCAGGCCTTAGGCACAATTGCTTCCAAAGTTCAGAGACCGGTGTGGAGCAGGGACCTACTCTGGATGCTTTTGGAACATTGATGGTGCATTAGATTCCAGTTGCTGCTTTAACAAAAGGCCACAAAAATGCAGGGGTCTCAGCCAACACACATTCATCTTCTTACAGCCGTTTGGGTATAAAGGCTTTTGTGTAGTAAAACCACCTGAGCTAGCTATGCGCCTCCTGGAGGCTCTGGGTCCTTGCCATTTCTGGTTCCTATAGTCTTTTCCCATTCCTGGACTCATGGCCCTATATCAAATCACCTTTCATTCTCTGATTGTGGTATCAAAGTGTCTTCCCTCTTTCTGGTTCCTATATGCCTTCTTACAAGGCCCCTTGTGACTACACTGGAGCTAACTGGGCAGTACCGAGTCATTTTGAAGTCCTTAATCACATCTACAAGGTGCCTTTGTCATATGGGGTAGCATATTCAAAGATTAGAGATTTGGAAGTAGACATTGGTTTGGTTTTATTTTAATTGCTCCTTGCTTGACACTTTGCCTAGTAACCTCTGATCTTTGATATGTCAGTGGTTTAGGGTCTCACTCCATAGGTTAGGTTGGCCCAGAACTCACTATATAGCCTAGACTGGTTGTCAGTCTTCCAGACTCAGTCTCCTGACAGACGTGGACATCTTAAAGATTTTTGATTATTCTTGACTTACTTATTTGTGTGTGTGTACACGCACGTGTATAGCTGTTAAAGGGCAGCTTTTAGGAGTTGGTTCTTTCCTTCTAGCGGGGAAGGAACTCAGGTTGTTAGACTTGGAGGTAAGCACCTTCACCCGCTGAGCCGTCTCACCAGCTACAATATGGGCATCTCTGAGGAGACGTGATTCTGCTTCACATAGATGAGTGAGCTGACTTAGAGCTGTGCAGTTTATTTGGTCATCTAGGAGCAGGGGGCAGTCAGATGCACAAGTGGGTAGCAGAACACATGTGACCAGGGGTGTGTGTGCATGGAAATAGGGAATGGTTGTAGGGTGGGTCTCACAGTTCAAGGAGATGCAGTCCGTCATTTTAGGGAAGGCCTGGTGTCAGGCATGTGAGGCAGCTGACATATGACATCCACAGTCAGAGAGTAGAGAACCATGAATGTTGGTGCTCAGCTCATTTTCTCACTGATTTTTTTTTCAGTCTGGAAACCCAGGATGTTGCCACCCACATTTAAAGGTAGGTTTAACTAACCCAATATAGACATCCCACCACAGACATACCCAGAAACTTGTCTCCTAGGTGATTCTAGATCCTGTTGACAGTCAGTATTAACCATCCTGTGTCTGTCTGTCTGTCTGTCTGTCTGTCTGTCTGTCTGTCTGTCTGTCTGCCTGCCTGCCTGCCTGTCTATCTATCTATCTATCTATCTATCTATCTATCTATCTATCTATCTATCTATCTATCTATCTATCTATCTATCTACCTACCTACCTACCTACCTATCTAATCTGTATCATAGATTTAAATATAATTCAAGTATCATATGGTTCATCAATTCACGGTATAAAACTCAATGTTGAATATTCACAGAGTTACCCAATTACCATTACCATTTACTGAAGAATACTTTTATCCCTCTACTAAGAAATCCTGCCCCTGAGCAGTCCCACTCTGCTTCTCATAATCCTTCACTCCAGGGAATCCCTAATCCACTTTCTAAGCAGCCCTCCTCCAGACTTGGGCTCCTGATGGATGTTTTCCAGGCACTTACTCTGTCTGCTGCCTAGCAGCAGGCTCATGCTGGCTGTCAGACTGCCCTACCTACAGATTCCTTCCCTGGCCCTTGCCAGTCAGACTGGCCCTCACTACACCACTGAAATGGCTTTCTGAAAGACTGGCAATGAGCCCTCAGTTTAACCCTGTATATGCCCCTGGTAGCAAGCAGTGACCAATGATAATAGCCTATTATAACTATCTGCATACCCAATGACAGGGCCTAAGGATAGCATCTTGGAGTCTGACTGCCAGCTGAAGGAAGGGGCAAGTTAGCTTTTGCCTCCACAGTGGAGAAGTTAATGAACCTGCCTCCATGTTCAAAGTCAGGCTCTCTGTGTCTCATGGTCAGGTGTGATACATACAAACTCTGTGATCTCCAGAGACCTTATCTTTGTATGCCTCCAATCCTCATCTGTGTCACAGCTGTTGTCATGGTAACCACCACCCAGGGTCCTCATGAAGATTAAATGAATGTTAAGGCTCCACAAAGTATGTGGTCTATAGACGCCTTCTGTACTGATTCCTAATAGAATGATTTAACTCATTCTTTTGTGCAGTGAATTTATTCATTGCTTCCCCCCAACAATGTCTGTGCTTTAGATCTCTCTGAGGTTCAAATGTCCTGAAAATTCAATTAAAGGCAGGGTCTCTGGGTAATGAAACTCTCCAGAAGCTCATTTTTGTGGTCTTACAGATGAGTATAACAGCTCCCTGGGTCTTCAGGTTACTGGAGAGTTTAACCAAGTTAATATATGAAGCATATTGTACAATGTCTGGCACATCTAGAATCTCCCAGATTATTCATGGGCAGAGTTATCCAGTCCTCTTCTCCCCCACATGGTTGTGGGTCTCAGCTCTCTGGGAACAACTCCACATGCTTTTCCTGTATCCCTTAAGCAAGACTAATATCTGAGTTTGTAAACTTTCTCACAGAAGCTTCTAGTTTTCGTCTGGGCATTTGCTTCTTTAAGTTGACTGCATCATCTCTTAACATCCAGGTCCAGGTCCGGAGTTGAAACCTATAGCTATATTAGGACTGTCAATCACCCCATCCCTCTGTCAGCTCTGTCCCCTCTGTCACTCTTCTATAATCGCTTCTCCATATTAATCTCCCTTTTATCCAGGTAATCTCTTGTCTCATGGCAAAGAAAAGCGCCCACAAAGCTCAGCATCTCGCCTTTCTTTCCTCCCATTCACGCCTTTAGACAGCCTGTGTCCGTGTGGAGCTAGTATTGGCTTCAAATGAAAGACACAAATATATTCAGGCCATGGTTGTCTACACAGAGCTAAAGTGCAGGTTATGCATAATGAGAGATTCAGGACACACACATCAAATAAGTGACTCGGTTTGGGCAGTGACCTTTATGACACCACAGCAAAGAAAGAGATACAGGGAAGGGCATAATTACCATAATTGACGCAGAGGCAACCAGGCCAGAAGGCTGCAGAGAAAAATGGTTCCCTGCCTTCAAGCAGAAGGGTGACATCATCACATAGACCAGCTCTAGCGAACCATTCTGCAACAATGGGCGTGTTCTAAACATGCCCTGTCCAGTATGGTAGCCATTGGCCCCATATGACTTCAGAGTACTTGACACTGCATTTTTAATGTGACATAATTAAAACTTAAAGAGCCACCTGTGAATAGTGATATCATGTGGGAGATTACATCCAGACTCTTGCTAAAATCATGTTGCAAGATACCATACATGGTGCCTTCAGTGGAGAACTTAAAAACATATTGAGGCCTGGGAAAATAGTTTGGGCTCTAAGATGCTCACTGATGGTAGTGCCAGGACATGAGCTAGATCCCCAGAACACAAGAGCCTATCCAAAGAAGCTGGATGAGGGGGTTTGCACTTGGAATTTCAGTGCTAGGAAGGCAGAGGCAGGAGGATCCCCGGGGTTTGCTAGCCATCCAGACTAGTTTACTTGATGAGTTCCAGGCTCCTGAGAAACCCTGTCTTTAAATAAAATGTAGGTAGTACCTGAGAAATAACACTCAAAGTTGTTCTTCAGCTTTCAATAGCACATGTATGCACAGATGGTCTCATGAACACGGGTACCCCCACACATGTGCATACATGTACAGTTATTAAGATCTTACACAGCCCCTGGTGAGCTGTTAACTGGCAAATTTGTAAAATCTACAGTGACATAATAGTCTAGACATATAGCCTTTAGATGATATTGGTGTTTTTTCCTTTTTGTTTTTATAGCCCAGGTTGGCCTCATACTTACTACACAGCAAAGGTTGGCTTTCAACCCGTGATACCTTCATTTCTCAAGTGCTGGGGTTATAGGTGGTGTACTACCTCTATTGTTTCTTAAAATGTTTTATTCTTAAAAGATTTACATTGTTTTTAATTATGTGTATCTATGTGTCTGTGTGTAGGTGTGTGCAGGTAGCACTGGTGGCCAGATTCCCTGGAATTTAGTTTCAGGTGGTTGTACCAGATGGAGATGCTAAACTAAATTGGAGTCTTCCATAAGAACAGTATGTAATCTTAGCTAAAAAGCCATCTCTCCAGCTCTACTTTTTTCTTCTGAGACAGGGTCTTGGCCTGTAGACCAGGCTGCCATGGAACTTAGTTTGGAGCTTAGACTGGCCTTGATTCATGTTCTTCTGGCATCAGCTCCTGTGTGTTGGGATTACAGCAAGCCTCATTTCCGGTACATGACAACACACCGATCAGCCTTGGGATCATGGTTGAGCCTCACTAGACTAAGGATAAAATGGAATCATACTCTCTCATAGCAACCACATTATTCAGAAGTCAACTCCAAGCCTTTTGCCAGGCAGCAAAGGTGTCTATGATTTGGATCCATTCGCTAAACTTTATTTGCTCTCCCATGTTCACTCTGGAGCTTTCTCTCCGTCCCACCTGCCTTATTCATGCCTGTGATTTTGTTCACATCATCCCTGTAGTATGTAGTATTTTTGACACCCAACATCAACCAAATGACTTCTATCCATTTAGAATTCACCAAGCCCCATTTATTCTAGTGTGTGTGTGCATGTGTGTGGTATATGTTTGTGTTCATCTAGCTGTGTATACATGTCCCTGGAGGTGTGTGTGCTCATATGTTTGCATGTGTGTGGAGGCCAAAGGTCAACAGTGGGTATTTTCCTTGATCATTTGCACCTTATTTTATGAGACCAAGTTTCTCATTGAACCTGGAGCTCATTGATTTGCAAAGACTAGCTGGCTAATAATCTACAGGGATCAGCCTGTCTCCACTTGCTTTTCTGGCCCATGTGACCTAAGGACTGACACATGTAACGTAAGGAAAAATGAGTTTATTTTGGCTCCACAGTCAAGGGTACAGTCCATCACGGCAAGGAGGCATGGCAGTAGGAACATGGCGCGGCTGGTTGCACCCATAGTCAGGAGGCAGAGACGGATGAATGCTGACACCCCTTTTCATTTAGCTCAGGATACCAGGCCATAGGATGGTGCTGCCCATGGTGGGTGGGTGCTCTCTCCTCAGTTATGCCTTTCTGGAACTGTTCTCAGAGACACACCCACAGGCTTGTTTCCATGGTGACTCCAAAGCAAGTCAAGTTCACTATGAACATAAGCATCACTCAGGCCCAAGGGAAACAACAGCTGCTTGGGTGACAAACACAAATGCGTTGTCCCCTTTCCAGTTTTAAACTGCCAGCTTAATTTTGTTCCCTACAATATAAAGTGCAACTGTACATTTAGCATCTGAAAGCAAATGGGATACTACAGTATCCCCCACTCTGCTTTGTGTATTAAATTTACAATAGAGTCCCAGACAGATGGCTAGAAAGAACCCTTAATCGTGTCTGATATTATTAAATCTTCTTGTCTGAGGGCTCAGGGAGCCCAAGAAAATTTTCTTTTAATCCCTCTGGGCTTTATATTCTATAAATGGAGTTACATAGCTGGTCGGAGAAGCAATTTTGTGTAAGCCCTTACCAAATGGGAGGAGGGAAATCATTATGGTTCACCCTTGAAGGTTCTCAAGCAATAAGCATGCTGTACTCCCTTTAAGCCCACAAGAGCTGCGTGGGCTTGATAAATTACTGCATTTGGCCCAACTGCAGCTCTAAGCAGATGTCTGTAAATATTGTAGAAAAGAACCCTCAGAAAGTTGGTGGGTGTCACTGATGAGTGGCTGTGGAGGCTTTGTTGGCAAACAGGCAGCTGCCGTCTGTCTCCCTTCTGTGGAGGACCAGCCTGCTACACTGATTCCAGTTCCTTTGTTTTACTGGTGACTGGATCATCTACTATAGCTTCTGTTGCTATGGCTTCTCCTGCCTCCTCCTCTCCTCTCTTCTCTTCTCCCCTGCCCCTGGGACAGGGTGTTGTATACTCCCTATATAGACCAAGATGACCTTGAACTTCTAATTTTCCTGCCTCTGCCTTCTGAGTGCTGGGTTTACAGGCATACACCATCATTCCTGGTAAATGTGGTGCTTTGTGTAGTAGGTGCTGAGCAACTGAGCTACAACCCCAGCCCCACTACCTCTTTCAAAACTGTGATCCTCTACTTGCTAGTAGACACAGAGACAACTTCCTGGTTCTAGGAAAAGGTCTTTGAAAAAGGATAGCTTGTTTCTTTCTTCGCCTGCTCATCTATTTGCTTGGCAAGTATTTATTATTAAACATAGCCAGTGTGCAACTAGTCATGCTTCTGTGTGATGCTGGGCTAATTGACTCATCCATACAATATGCTGTTTACTGAGCATCCAATCTGTCAGGCGTTGGAGGCTACAAGCCTATGTGCAAGATCTTCCTCTGGAAACCGATATTCAGGGTCTTCCTTCCATGGGGTTACCTTCTAGTAGATGCAAGGCAAGAGACAATGCACAAGCTGATCAATCATTGGTTAATGTGACAGAAACCTCCAAACAGTGGGAAAGGAGTCAGTGACCAGGGCAGAAGTGGTTTCTTTGAAAGGCAGGGCCAGAGAAGGCCTCTCTGCATAGGTCACAGAAGTCATGAATAATGGGGAGGGTGTATATTAAATGCAGAGGAGGCAACTGCTTCTGAGGTTCAAGGTGGGGAGGTGTGGGTGGGTTTAAAGACCAGAAAATTGGAAGCAGCTGAAGTGTGTGTGGGAGAGGGTGGGTGGATTCATGGAGCATGGGAAAATGGTTGGAAGCACAGTGGATCAGGACTTGACTAATCTCAAGAAAGGGATTTAGACTGGGTTCCAGCCTCTCTCTCTCTCTCTCTCTCTCTCTCTCTCTCTCTCTCTCTCTCTCTCTCTGTGTGTGTGTGTGTGTGTGTGTGACACTCAGGAGAGAGTATGTAGAAGGGAGGATGTCTTAATTACCGTGCTATTACTGTGAAGACGACCAAGGCCACTCTTATGAAAAAAATTATTTAATTGGGACTTGGTTACATTTTCAGAGGTTTAGCCCATGATCATCAGGGCAGGGAGTATGGAGGCACACAAGTAGCTGAGAACTTCCTTAGGCAGAGAGACAGAGAGAGACAGACACAGAACTGAGAACTTCCTTAAGCAGAGAGAAAGAGAGACAGACAGACAGATACACACACATATACGCAGAGAGAGAGAGAGAGAGAGAGAGAGAGAGAGAGAGAGAGAGAGAGAGAGAGCTCCTAGGACAGGTATGGGCTTTTGAAACCCCCAAACCTACCCCCTGTGACATGCTTCCTCTAAGAAGGCCACACCTCCTAATCCTTTCAATCTTTTCAAATTGTGTCACTTCCTGGCGACTAAGCATTCAAATATCTGAGCCTATGGCAACCATTCTTATTCAAATCACCATAGAGCAGCCTGTGCAGCTCAGACAAACAGAACAGGGTGTGAGGATGGAAGGAAATCTAGAGATTCAAGGTCACATCCCAGATTTTCCAAGTCCTAGCTTCACACACAGCTCAGTCAAGAGAGCTGCCAGTCATGGCTTTTCCTGTGGACAGGTAGTGCTAGACCCTCTTCCCCAGAAACCTGAGCAGACTCAGTCTTCTATCAAGTCCTGCTGGTACACCAGCATGCCCTTATCTTCCCCAGTCCCCTAAAGAGACGGCGATGGCAAGTTCAGTTGCCTTTTCTTAAACTTTGCCCATGGAAGCACAGCTGCCCACTAGGAGGCTTGCTGGCCTGCTATCAGCTTGTCTTTCCCGTTCCTCAGTTGCACTGAGCTCTTCTGGATTTCATAATTGTCTAGGATCCTGGCTAACAACTCCAGTTTCCCCTGAGTAGATCACACCCTGAGAACCAGGAAGCAACCCCTCCTAACTTGACCCTCTAGCAGACCCTCACAGTACTGGAAGTAAAGGTGAGTTTCTGTCTGGTCCTTGATGCTCCGCCGAGGCTCCCTTTGAACTGTCCCTTCTTGCTTCAGAATACTTCACTTACGGAATTCTCTGAGATGTTCTGTTATCATCTTTTTGTTTTGGGGCATTTCTTGGTCTGAAATTATTTTGCTTAAGGCTTTTACCTCCTTTAAGTACCTCCTCAAAATATGCTACTCCAAGAGAGAGACACCCTTTTTTATTTGAGCCGCTCTACAGTGGGTACTTTCATTGGGCACCATATTGCCCCAAATAGTGGAAGGAGAATCTTGGAGGATAAAAATAACTCTTTTAATACATAAAGCACAAATACACATGTTTAACATATATATATATATACATATATATATATACACATATCTACACACACACATGCATGTGCACATACACACACATCATTAAAATTTCATGGAGGGGAAAAAAGTCTGAAAAAGGTCCTTAGAGATGATGAAAAAGAGTTTAGGAAACACGTCTTTGTGGGAACTGTCGTGCCCCCCCCCCATTTCCTCCTGCTGTCACTAGAACCTGCAATGTTTCCCTCAGGCTCGTATTTCTGATGTTTGTTCCCAGGCTGGTGGTGCTATTTTAGGAGGTTGGGTTCATCGGGTAATTAAGGTCCCCAAAAGTGGGCCCTGCCTCTGGCATTGCTCTCTGTTTCCTTGTCATCGATGATACGATTAGCCAAGGCCACATTCTTCTACCACCATGATCTGAGATGCTCTACCATGCCTTCCCCTCCACAAAGGACGGGAAGCTTCTGAAACTGTGAACCCAAGTGCCACTTTCATCCCAGGTTGTCAGGTAGTGTGGTCATGGTGATGAAAACATAGCTAACACACCCCCTCCCAAGAGCTTATTATAAGCCGCAAGTTCTCTGCGTGTTTCAGTATTTTCTGTTCCTTCATACTCCTTGGATATAGACTCTATAAAACCCAGGGATATTGTCCACCTATTCTTCACCATATCTCCAGCATCTCCCCTGAACCGAGCACACAATAATTACTCAGGTGGTGTTCAGAGACTCTGTTACTACTTTGAGTAAGACATAGTGTCAAAAGCTAGAACTCCTGGGGGCCATCTGAACCTCCTCTTGCATTTTAACCCTCACAAGCTACCAGATTTGCTGGGTCACATTGGGCACTGAGTTAAACCTAAGTCTTCTATGTACCACATGGATGAGATTTTGTCCTGATTATTCCTGGTTTTCTCTGGCATGCCACTATGAATACCATACTGATATCCAATTCATTAAATTGAAAAGATTTTCAATAAAATGATGACAAGAGGCTAACCATCCTGGCAATTACACAGGACAAAGAACACATTATTGTCTGATTTACTTTAGCAATAAATTGAATCACAATGAGCATCCGCAATAGAAAAAAAGATAGGAAGGAAGGAAGTCGAACATCAGCCGCATTAGCCTTCTCTGGAATGTGGACGTGCAGTTTGTCTTCTGCTTCTGCTGGGTTGATATAGGAATATCCTGTACTGAATATTGATTTTGGTTATCACAATAAACCAGGATTTTGGGTGGCTCTTCTCTTCTTTTTAAGCCTGTTCATGATACTTCAATATTAGACTGACATAAATGAGTATAGTTCAAGTTCACAGTTAATCTGACGGCATGATTACCCTGCACCCAAATCCATCACACACACTTCTGACTCATATAACTTAGTTTTTGTAACTTAGGCTGCAAAGGTTTCTGTGACTCACCTATTCCAGGACTGAAGAGAAGGCTCCGTAAGCTACATGCTTGCTGTGCAAGCGTAAGGACCTAAGTGAGGACCTCCAGCATCCATGTAAAGTTGGGTATGATGGTGTCCATCTATAACTCCAGTACTGGAGTTGGGAGAGGGGAGGAAGGCAGAGGTAGGCAGTGTTGGCTAGCAGTTTAGCCTAAATGCCAAGTTCCAGGCTTAGTGGGTGACTGTCTCAAGATATAAAATGGAGAGTGATTGAGGAAAACACTTAATTTTAATGTCTGTCCTCCACATATGCATACATGGGTGAGGGTACCACACATTCCTCATGTACAAGCACCCATCCATCCATCCATCCATCCATCCATCCATCCATCCATCCATCAAGTGCTTCTCCCATAAGGTATCTCATCCATGAAAGTAACATACAACAAACCAACAACACAGCCCTTGCCAACTTCAGCATTTCTTCAGCCAGGCCACATGACTGAGATAGAGCTGAAATATCCCTCCAAACCCAGGCTATATGCTCCTTTTATTCTCACCAGGAGCCGTCATGACTGGCTTCCTATATGTTCCACCCTTCTCTTGTCCCGTAGGATTTCTAGACTCTTTGAAGGCTCCCTTCCTTCTTGAGTACCATATGAACCAATCCAACTAGTTCCCGCTTCAGCATCCTTGAAGGTTATTTTGTTCCCACTTCGAGAATGTGCTCAAGCACTAGAACTTTTGGCAGATCTGCCATCAGCAACAAAACACCACCAGCAACAAAACCAACACCACCAAACCCAATACAAACTACAGAGTCTCTCATGACAGCTGACATTGTCTCAAAGGAGCATCAGACATCCAGTGTCTGCATACAAACCATTTCTACTTGTGAGATCCCTTGATCTTGATCTCCTAGGTGTCCATACAGTGACAATATTCATTCTAACTTTCATGGATGTGCACACTCTTACATATTCAAGGTGCATTGGGTGTATCCATCCAAATTTGGTGTCTTACCTGGGAATCAAAGATTCATGTATGAGTGCTGAATGTGCATAGCTTGAAAGTCTCTTGGGAACTTGAAGTGGTCTTTATACCTAAAGCAGCATGACCCAGGTATGCCAAACCTGTGGGCCACATGTGGCCAAGAACAGCAACGAATGTGGTCCAGCAGAAAATGAGGTCACTTAAAATGTTATGAGATTTTTTTTGGTGATTTTCTTCTTGTTGCTCAATTGCATACTTCTTGAGTGTGAACCTGGTAGGTGACAAGGTGGCATTTTGATGTCAGAAGGTTGGGTCCACCTACTTTAGGACTTTCACTTAGAATAAACCCAGAGAAAAATGGTTTTTGCAAAAGATTGTCATGAATGCCCAAGTCCTATAAATAAACCAAGGAGGTCTCTCACTTACCTCCTCCAGGGCCCATAAAGAATCCACCACAGGCTTGATCTTCTTCTGGTTGTACAGCCCTATGAGCTTCTCCACGACGCCCCGGATGAGGCCTGAGCGGCCCTGCTTGAAGAGCAGGTTGAGGAGTGAGAATCCTGCGATGACTTTGTTTTCTTCGTACAGCTTGATGGGGTTCACTTTCTCCACCTGCCACCACTGCAATTAGAGGAGATTCTAGGTTACAGAGTCTGAAGATGGGGCGACATTGGGCAGCATTCATTGCCTATGTCATAGGGATATCATCAACTCCACGGAAGCCAAGGTTCAAACTGGGTGGATTCTGGCGGACCAGCAAGCAGTCTCGGTGTCTTTTAAGCATCTATTTCTGGAACCACAGCCTCTGTTGGTGAAGAGAGGGTATGCTAGAGAGCAAGCAATGCAGAGAGAGGGTTTTAAGTGAGAGAGAGAGAGAGAGAGAGAGAGAGAGAGAGAGAGAGAGAGAGAGAAGGCTGGGCATCACTTATTCTAAAATCCCTACTCTAAAATGCTTCAAAAGCCAAATCCTTTTGAGTGCTAACATGATATCACCAAGGGACACTAAAATTACTGTCTATGCTGGGAATGTTGCTCAGTTGGGACAGTGTTTGCCTAGTCCATACAAAATTCTGGGCTCAAATCCTGGAACCACATAGAGTAAGCATTGTGGAGATGGATGCCTGTAATCCAGAACTTTGGAGGCAGAGGCAGGAGGATTAGAAATCCCAGGCCATCTTCAGCCACACAGTGAGTTTCAGAACAGCCTTGGCTATAATAGAACCTGTCTTAATACATACAGACATACAGATACAGACACCGACACCGACACACACACAGACATCATAAAATATATCTTATGCTTTACCTGTAAATATTCCAAGATCTGGAAAGAAGTCTCCCCTCCCCCCACCAATCCGAATTCTGAAGTTCTTTTCACCCATTCATTTGGATTAGGTTTCTCTGTCTATTTGAGGCCACAGTAAGTGTGTAATCAGGATCATTGACTCTGGAATAGATTCCAGTTGTGTATCTCACTCCCCATTATTCTTTGCACGTCATCCTGCTCAGCTGACTTGATGGTTAGGATGCACTGGTATCTTCCAGGAGGGTTCAAGGTAAAACATTCGGCTCTGTGAATGATTGTGGTGATGATGAAACAGCCCCAACATAGGGAAGTTGATGGAGTGACAAAGCATTGAGAGCATGGTGGAGGTGACCATCACGAGTGCAAGAACACTTTTTTTTCTAAAGAGGGCAAGCTGGGGAGGGTAAGGACAAGGCTCCTGGCCAGGTAGGGAGAGAGGAAGGCTAAATCAAGGAGAGAGCATGGCATGGAGTGGAGTGATCAATCCATGAGGGTGGGACTATGTAAATGACTCTCTTGTGGGTTCGGCCTTTGATTTGTGACAAGGATTTTATTATGGTCAAATATACTGTTCTTCTTGAGCTGTCCTGTCCCCAGCTCTGCTAAATGTGACTCAGTGAAGAATCCCATGTATGTGGCTGGGGGTGTGGCTCAGTATACAGACTGTGTGCCTAGTGTGCATTAACTCCAGCACCACGTAAAACCATAAAACTAGACATGGCAGCACCTGCATAAGAGCTTCATGTTTGTTTCCAAACTGTCTTCTCTTGTTCTCCTAGCATAAGTATCCCAAAATAAAAGCTCTAAGTTTTTGAACCCATGATTAAGCTTGATACCTTCATATCTGTAGGGGCTCAGTGAATGGTTGTGTAATGCATGCCAGCTGATGCTACAAACACTGCATCACAGTCTTAGCTGTTACTAAGAGCTTGAGAGATGGCCCAGTGGGTAAAGGTACTTGCCCCAAGGCCTGACAACCTGACTTTGATCCTTGGAACCGACATGGTGAGGGCAGATAACTGACTTCTGCAAGTTGTCCTCTGACTTCTTCATGCATACCATGCCAGGTGCACACACACGCACACACACACACACACACACACACACAATATTAAACAAGTGTGCTTAAAATCTTCTTGGAAATTTTCTAGGGTCGAGTGTCACATGTTAGCTGTGTAACTAGGCAATTCACCTAACTTCTCTGTGTTTCGTTACCATACCTTGGGGAGAGGGAGGTTGTCATGGGAAGTAAATGTGCTCGTATTAGATGTATGCCATTACAGCAGTGTGTATATACCACATGCTTCATAAGCATAAACAAATTTAATTGTCCTTTTAATCCAAAAGCCATGCTTTTTTTTTTTATTTACTTAGCTAGAGCTTGGAATTTGGAGTCAGGCTGCTCTCTAAATGTTAACTTCATCCGTAAGAATTATCTTTGTAATGGTCCAAGAGCGAACGGCAAGTCTGACAAAGCATAAAGAATTCCCTCTGCTGAAATCTTAAGATGGAACATAATTAAGAGTGTAGAGTGAGAACTCTCTATATGATTTTAAATGTGCCTTCCTTTCTTGATTGCATAGAATTATTATTTTCCTGGAGCAAAGCCAGCGTAGCACTTCTCAGAAAACCTTCTCTTCAATTTACTTCTAACCAATCAGCCTGCGTGGACCTGGTCCTCTGGGCTTTTATTCACGACCTTCAGCTACAGAGCATAATGGTGCTCATTTGAGGAAGAGGAAACCGAGCCTCCATCCTGGCTGTGTTGTTATAAATACCTTCCTAGCATGGACACTCTGTGATTATTTCATTAGCACCGTGTGTTGGGATTGGGCATTAAGGGTGAGAAAAGGGAAAACATTTCTTATGGTTGTATGTAATTTGGAACCAGCATGATTCCTCAGAGCAGACTTTCAGCATCACGCAAATTGTATCCATAGCAACAAAACAGCTGAGTGGTACCCAGCCTGTCTTCAGGGACCGGCAGTAGATAGTATCCTTCAGTAGGCTCTATCCTTGTTTCTATAGGCACTGAAGTTCAAAGAATTCTTGACCTACACTTTTATTAAAGCCCCATATGCAAACAATGCAGAAAAGAGTCCTTTAAATCCTGATCTCACATATAGAAGGAATACTGCCGTTCCCCGATTCACCAGATATTTGAGGGTAAAATTTGGGCAGTCAGTGTGAGCATAAAGAGCATATAAGTATATCTGGCATGTTTAATATTGATTGTCAACCTGACAGCCTCCAAAATCATCTTGGAAACAAATCTCTGGGTATGTCTGTGGGGGAATTTCTAGATTGGGTTAACTGAGATGGGAAAATCCTTCCAAATGTGACAATTATAACTCCACTGAGATTTATGGAGAGCAAATTCTAATGTCCTTTCCCTGGTTCCCTCACCAGTCCATTTACAACGCCTTTACCTTATCCTGCCTTTTTCCAGAGTCCTGTTTCTGTTCTCCTTTGGGGTTGGATAGGCCTTCCCAATAGGTTATTAACACATTTCCTTATTGTTGGGTCTCTCTCCTTAATAGAATGTAGAAGCCACAAGGGTCCTGCACACCTCTGTCACATCCACTGTGATACCTTTTATGTCTTGGAGCGCTACCCACAGTAGATGCTCAGAAAATGTCTGTGTAGTCATGCTTATTGTTGTAGAACATGGTTCTTGAGCAAAACAGTTACCATATTCATCAGAGTGCCCGTGCCTGTGCGTGAGCAGGCTTCTTGGCTATTGGCATTCCCTCAAAGAAGGAGAAGGTGGAGAGGATCACTGGATCAACACTTGAAATTCCAGATGCTCCTCTAAATCATTTGTAATGCAATTTTATCCTAATGGCATGTGGCCCAGTGGTCTCAGGAGGTACTGGACAAACAGAATCTTGGGAAAGTTAAAGGAAAGGATTCCATCTATGTGGCTGTGGGGAAGCCATCATCCAGCTGAATATGAACTTGCCAATGCAGCTGCTTTAGAGTCACCTACACTCCTACCAGTAACCCCTCACCCACGCTCCATTTGTAAGGGCAATAAGGTCAGTGGTTCCTCAGAGTGAACTCTGGTAGAATCATACTTTGGTTTGCTATCAGGGCTTCATGTGGGGGTGCCGTCTACATCTCCACAGGGAAGAAATTCTTACAATGCTTATCTGGTGCATCAACTGTACCAGAGACAGGGAGCACATGGACAGAAGCTGAATACTTGTAAGAAATAGCAGTCCCTTGCTCTAGTGGGTGAGATAACAAAAGCATAACCCCGAATCGGCTTAATTCTAACACATATCAATAGCTCTCTGTGGCAATATCCATCTGAGCAGGTGTAGCAAGGGATAGTGCTCTTCAGTAGTGGACAAAGTCATCATGTACACGTAAATTATTAAAGTTAGGAGTTTCCCATTGCATTCTCCAACATGTAGGGATGGGGACACAGAAATCAACTGTGCCCTTAGAAACCTGGCCAGAAAATGATCAAAATAAAAGCCTGTCTACTACAGGGAGCAATGATAGTGCAGTAGCTCTAAGTTTTGGCAGATGCTTGAACCAATCTCTACTAAAATAAAAGGAAGCTTTTCAAAATTTAACTGACACTACCACCTTTCAAGTCCTCGTCCTGCCTGTGTGCAGTAGCAGTGAATGGGTACATGATTTATCAGAACTGCATGATGCAAATGGCAGACCAGCAATTGAGCAATGTCTTTTGTTTGTTTTGGTTTTTGTTTTGCTTTTCTTGAAACAGGGTTTCTCTGTGTAGCCCTGGCTGTCCTGGAACTTACTCTGTAGACCAGGCTGGCCTCAAACTTAGAGATCCACCTGCCTCTGCCTCCTGAGTGCTGGGATTAAAGGCATGTGCCATCACTGCCTGGCGATCAGTGTTTTTAGATGGAGCTTACAACATGCGAATGAACGTTAACCAGCAGTTAGTAGACAGGCATGGATACTTACTGACTTTGCGAAACTAAAGAAACTCTTGGTCTCTCCAGTTACCATGTTGGATGAACCTGCAAATGAAAGATTCCCAAGTCAAGTAATTGTTCATGAAAACCAAGGTATTTTCTTATAAAAGGAGAGTGGGAGGTGTTTCATTTGTGCACAAGTGGCAAAAGTTTACAAACAACATGCTTCAGTCTTAGAAAAACTAGAGGTGTTGGGGTAGGCTACAAAGTGGAACATTTGACTAGTCATCACCTCTTAGAGGAAGGGAGATTTCTCATGGTGGTTGTTTCATTTCTTTGGAAAACCAGGCATGTAGCAAAAGGTGATTGACTTGTCCAATGCTTTAATAATATGAAACATTTTGGTTCTGTTTATTGATAATAAGAAGTGAACTTGTGTAGGAAGGTACAACATGGATCAAAATTTGACTTCCTAGCAAGTGAGGGGCTTAGGACTCTGCCTTGGGCAGGATACTGAATGGTAGGAGGGAAACTTAAATGGATACCAAAGAATGAGATGCAGAAAACATAGAGGAGAGAAGAATGTTTCCGAGGTTTGAGGAATGTTGTCAGCTCCAAGGGGGCGGAGAGATTAAACAACAAAAGAAAACCTAAAACTTTAGAGAAAAGCATATTGGGAACTGTGTGTTGACAGCTGGGCCAAGTGACACTCAGACTCCAGATGGAGGTGGAGTTGGGAAAGAGAAGCTGAGATGTTAGAGAGAAATGACCTCTTTGCAGGGTTCCCAGTGGGGATGGGGTGAGAAGAAGAAACCCTTGACAAGATAGAGAGCATCCTGATGCACTGCCCCCTCCACACACTTTCCTGCGTCTCATCAGATGCTTGGAAGTGTAATTTTCCTTAGAGAAACAGTCATCTACTTAAACAATTGCATATTTCAAAATTAACCATTTGGTCTGGCTAAACTATTTCCAGTAAGTTAACCATTCCTTTATCATTGAGGCAGTGATAAGTCCCAGGGATTGTAGTACCAGACTTTGCCTACATAGTAACCAAGTGATCAATGAATGACTTGGATAACTGCAATATAATCAAGTTGAAATTCACCCAAATGACATCATGAAATTGAGGCAAAAATATAACTCCTGGCTAATGAGAAGGAGGGATGAATAAATTGTCCATCTGCCTTCTGCTAGTCACATCCGATGTTCTTATAATGCTATTGACCCTTGTAGGTTTTCCCATCAATAATATTAATCAATAATTTACTTCTTGGGAAATACGTGGTTGGGATAGAAATGACCAGAATGTCAGTAAAGGAGTGTTGCTTGCCTGCTTGGTGAGCTCAATTCTTTTTTAATAATGATCTGATGCTAAGAAGATATTTAAAACCCTCAAACCTCTCTTTTCTAAAGAGCATTGACTTCTAATATACTCAGAATTAAGGCTTAATTTCTATTGCAAGAACAGGGCACACAGGTTTTAGGAATCTCAAACATCAGACACCCCATTGTTCTGTTTTGGAAGATTGCCTCTGGCTCTCCATAGACCTTTTGGGATTTGTGGAGACGAATTTTTAAATTAGTGTGTGTCTGTGAGTGTGTGTGTGTGTGTGTGTGTGTGTGTGTGTGTGTGAAGACAAGAAGGTCAGGCACAAAAGTTTCATTTTGCTGGAGAAAATTTGCTTCTAATTCTCCTAACTTTCCTGTACACTCAGGAGCATAGTAGATGTGGCCAGGCATGGTGGCTCACACTTGTAATCCTATCAATGAAGAGGCTGAGGCAGTGGGATTATGAGTGCAAGGTTAGCCAGGGTTATATAGTGAGACTGTGTTTCAAACAAAACAAAACATTTAAACATGACAGTGTAGGGGATAGGGCAGTAGGCAAATAAGTTAGTTTTACAATTTATGACAATAGTAGCAACATAAAAAATGGACTAAAAAATCTAGACACTCCCAAGTTTTCCCATTACCCAGTGTATTAAGCACAGTGGGGGGTGCTTTCTGTTGCTGTTGATCTTAGTCCATTGTGCATGCACTCACCATATAAAATGTAGGTCCCCAGAGGTTTGAGGAGGCTGAGCCCCTTGCCAGTGTTGTCCCCACAAAGGCAGTCCAAAACAATGTCCACACCTTCAGCAGAGATCCTGCGCAGAAGGAGACAAGGTAAAATGATATAAGTATCAGGAACCAGACTCTCAAGTCTTTCCTTTACATGTCACATATAACACCATCTAACTAATTACTGTCATCCCTGACTTATTGCAGATACCTTTGATACATCCTCTTTGAACTGAACATATCTCAAGTGAAATTTTTGTTGAATTCATCTAACCTAATACCTGGCATAGTCAAACAGTACAGTACACTGTAGCATGCAAGTGGTTTACACCCATGTTCACATGACTGCCTTGGCACTGTCCCCACCCCTAGCATCACAGGAGAATATTATAAAACACATTGGTGGCCCAGGAAGAACTCTCAACATCTGAAATATAATGTCTATGGATGCCACCTGCTTAAAAAAAAGTCCTGGACCAAACCACTGTGAGTTAGGCACTGCCTATACAAGCATTTCACAAAGTTGGAGGCAGCAAAATACCTCTCCTGAGAATAAGTCTGGAGTAGAATAATGAAGGGGAAACTGGAGCCAGATTTTCTATCAAGACGCTCACTCAAATTCTCCAAGCCTTAGCTCTCGATCTCTCTTGCAATGTGAGTGAATGCATTTCTTTGTGGGGAGAATGCAATGAGGAAATAAATAAGATATTTGGCCCAGGCTTCCCACAGTCCTGACAGTCAATCCCTCAGCCAACAGTCCTTTTTAAAGGAATATGGCCGACATGTGGGGTGCTGTCCAAGGTACTAAAAGAGTAAGAAAACCAATACATCTACAAAGTTAATGGGGCTGCTAGTTCGGTCTGGAGTTTTCCATATAGCTTTTCATAGCCCTTCATTCAGGTGACCCCCTCAAAGTTCCCCACCCATATACACACACCATTCCTGCTTAAGTTTTCCACCCTTAGGATTTCCCCTCTTTGTTTTCATATCATTAATATTCTGCTCTCCCCTCTCCTTTAAGCCCATACTCAAATGGCTCCTTTCTATTTTGCTGGCTTCTCCAGACAGTCTAAGTTAAATACACAATCTAAACATTGGATGCTAGGGCCAACACATAGAAGGACATGGTATTTACATTTCTGTACCTGTGTTACCTCACTCAGTCTGTTTATTTTCAGTTTCATCCATTTGCCTATTCATTTTATAATTCCCTTTTCAAAAGCCAGATAGAGATAAACAAAAAGGAAAATTATGAACTAATCTTCCCAATGAACATGGCCACAAATTGTGCAATCAAATACTGGCAAGCCAATCCTGGAACGCATCAAAGACAGCATGCATGCATCATGACCAAGTTGGCTTTATCCCAGAAATGCAGGAATGGTTCAACACACACAAATAAATAAGTGTAACTCATCACAGAAATAACCCCAAGGATCATCTCAGTAGATGGAGAAAATGCCTTTGACAAAATTCAACTTAAAATCTCTAGAGGCTAGGGATGACAGAAACATATCTTAATGTAATAAAAGTGCTCTACGACAAATCTATTGCCAATATCATACTAAATGGAGAAAAACTCAAAGCATTCTAACATTAGGACTAAGCCAGAGGTGTATACTGTTCACATTCTATTTTAGTATTGTGCTTGAAGGCCTAACTAGAGCAATATGACATGAGAAAGAAATAAAAGGGATACAAATAAGAAAGGAAGAGGTCAAAGTATTCTTACTTGCAGATGATATGATTTTATACATAGGGAATCCCAAAGACTCTATCAGAAAACTTTTAGACCTTAGAAATACTTTCAGCAGAGTGACAGGGCACAAAGTCAATATCTAAAAATCAGGGGCTTTTCTATATACTATTGACGAAAATACTGGAAAAAAAAATCAGGAAAACAATCCCACTCAAAACAGCCTCCAAAATAACTTGGAGCAAATGCAGCCAAATAAATGAAGGGCCTATACCATGAAAAGCTTAAAATACTAAGGAAAAAATGGAGAAGACATCAGAAGATGGAGAGGCCACTCATGCTCATGGATCAGAAATACCAATGTTATGAAAATCCTATCAAAAGTAACCCACAAATTCAGTGCAATCTCGATCAACATCTCAATATGAAATTTCTCACAGAAACAGAAAAAAAAAGTCTTAAAATTTGTATGGAAGTATGAAGACCCCTTAACAGCAGTGATAGCCTTTAGAACTATGCTGGAGCTATTACCACACCTGGTTTCCTATCATATCGCAGAACTGTATTAATAATAACAGCTCAGTACTAGCAGAAACACAGATATATAGATCGTGCATTCCCTAGTCCAGACATCAACTCAAGATATAGTCTTGAGGACAGGACTACTAGCAACCATGAGAGTGGAGGTTTGATGACCTTAACCATTCTAGGAGTATGATTTACTCATGAGCATTTACTATGCCCCAGGTTGAGGAATGTCAAGTCAATCCTATTTGTGTCCTCATGACACTCTTGTGACTCCAGAGCCACCATTATTTTCATTTGATGAGGGAAGAAAACGGTGATATAGCTGCCTGAATAAGTTACCATGTTTTGGAAGTATTGTCTTACCAAATTGCCTGTAAAGTAACGTTCCCCTCACCCCTGAAACAAACAACAACAAAAAACAAAACAACAAGAACAAAAAACCCCCCCAAACCTCTTGGTTCATCAAGCCAGACATGGATATGATTTGTTCCTTTGATCTTTCAGTTGTCTTGGTGAATGAGCATTCCTGTGCATTGCTCCTTTCGAGGGTAGAGACTTTCCTTCAGGGATGAGTTTCAAAATTAAAGACTACCACCATTTCACCCTATCATTAGGATGAAACAAATGAATGCTATTACATGGAACTTACCCAAACCAAAATGGGCTCAGGTCTAGTGAAAATCTTCCAGCTCCAGAGCTAGTGATAGGACTCAGCTGGTAGAACACTTGCCTGGCATGCACAAAGCCTTGGGTTTGATCCCTATCACCACATAAAACAGGTGTGGTAGTACACACCTTTAGTTCCAGGTCATGTAGCAAGTTTGCAGATAGTTATGGATTACCTGAGACCCTTTTACTTCACACACACACACACACACACACACACACACACACAGAGTATCCAAAAGGATTTTTAGGATGGGCTTGGCCACTGTCATGTTCCTTGGCTGATCTTTTTAAAGACATTATCAGGACCATCAACAGCAAAGCTCTGAGAGACCCAAGGCCCATCCTCATTTCAAATGTCCCCATTTGTAAGGGTGTCATACTCTCTGTGTATACATAATTATGCAGCAGCAATTATGAGGGCCAAGGATGTGGTCTTTCTGTCTGTTTTCTGTTGCTGTCACAAATCTCCATGAATTTAAGATACCACCAACCCCAGTCCAGGGACTCTGGGCCGACTCAGAAGCAAGATATTTTAGAATTGCTGACCCAAGACCTCACAGTTCATTCTTCTTTTGTTCCCACTCCTGGTCCCTCTCTGGTGAATGCTGCCTCTTTGCCTTCAATCCATATGGATAAGGGAAGAATTTCTCTGGGTGGGGTGAGGCTCCCTGAGAGCCATTACTTGTGTAGAAAGTCTTCAATCTTGCCAGGAAGTACACCCTTTCTTACTGTTTCCTTGGCTTTCTGCTGAGCTTTCTTTTTCTATATTCCTTGTGACCTGAGAACTTGACCTGTGACCTGTGCCATAACTTCCAGTATGGTTGTTGCACAGTAGGTTTCTCACAGAATGGCTGGCCTGTAGTGGGCTTGTCCCAGAGACTGGACACAGCACCCAGCATCCAATAGACTTCTTACAGAATGTTAGGCACAGTGCCTGGGAAATAGCAGCTTCTATAGGGCTAGCTACAGTGCCAAGTGCACATTAAGCTTCTTACAATTGCTGGGCATGATGCCCAACACACAGTGGGCTTCTTACAAGGATCCAGGCAAGGTATCTGGTGCACAGCAAGCAAGATTCTCACAGAAGGCTTCTCTCAGTGTACTAAGCATAAGTGCTGTTGCACAGTGGGCTTCTCAGGAAGTGCACACTTACTGGTAGTTCCTATATATACTTAGTAATATCCCTTCAAGAAGTCACCTCTGGACCTATGTCCCTAATCTCTCCTGGCAATATGATTCTCAGCAATTTTCACCAGTTGTTGAGCAAGTACCTACCATGGGCCAGACACTCTGCTAGGCACTGATGCTACTGAAGGCAAGAGGGACAGTCTGCTTTTTCTGAGCTCACATTTCCTGGCTTTACCCTTACCCTGGGTCTGCAGACTCAAGTTATATGACCAAACTGCAGCCCTCCAATGGGTGCTGGGTTCCTTCCTCTAGGTCTGGTTCTCCTTAGTCTGTCTTTGCTTAGCATTGCTCTCCAGCTTCTAGAGCCAGCTCTCAGTGGTCGCCCAGCTAGTGACTGCAAGCCAAGACTACTCCCTGTAATCCTTGGGGTTTTCACAGTCATGCTAAAGGATATCCCAGCAGCTCCCAAGGCCACAACAGCTAAAGGAGAAGTATCCTTTCCTCTTGTGGTTTTTTTTTTCTCTATAGTCACTGGTCACCAAGTCTATTTTCCTTTTCTATTTCCCACCTATATGCACAGGCACAGTGAAGGCCAGAGGTTAATCTGAGGTATCATTCCTCAGACACAGTCCACTTTGATTTTGAGAACTGGGGCTCCTCACTGGCCTGGTGCTTGCCAAACAGGCTAGGCTAACTGGCTAATGAGCTCTATGAATCCTGTTTCCATCTCTGCAACACTGGGAACATGTACCACCATTTCCAGCTTCTTAATGTGTGTTCTGGGGATCAAACTCAGATGTTCATGTTCATTCAGACAAGCACTTCATGGACTAGCTCCTCAATCCCTGTTCTTTTCCTTTGATGCTGCCTGTTCCTGGCCCCTGAGTTCCATTTCTCACTTATCTTGCCCATGCGGCCAGACCATCTCATAGGCTCATCTCACGTAATAGCTCTTAACTGCCTTGAATCTGCAAAGGAGTCTAGATTTTCAGCATAATCCAATTTTAACTCTATCTAAGGACTTCTGAGAGCTTCCCGTATATAGCTGAGAAGTTTTGCTTAAAATTTTAAAATCTTTGAGTTGGAGAGATGGTTTGGCAGGTAAAGGTGCCAATCATCAGCCTGACAACTTGAGTTTGAGCCCAGAAAAGTCACATGGTGAGAGGGAAAGACTGACTTCCTCCACAAGTTGTCCTCTAACCTCCATATGAAGACCATCACACACGCTCCTCCAATAAATAAATAAATAATAAATAAATAAATAAATACAGGTAATATTTTTCCACAAGGAGCAATTGCATTTATTTATGAGTCTCAGTGTGATATTTTGACACATGCACACAAACCAGAATGAACAAAGAAATCCAGGTAATTAGCATGCCCATCACCCCAATTCAAGGTCGCTTAGTTGGGAGCAGTTTGCTCACAGCTCCCCATGGGTGATATCCAGAGAGGTTTCGACATTGTCATGACTTGGGAGATGTGGCAGGTAGCTGCTAACTACATCTAATAAGTACCATTGCATGGGATGGCCTCTAACCACAGACCGACTCCAAGTGTACACACTGCTGAGATTGACAAGCCCTGATCTAACCTGTTTCTGCCATCTCAGTATCTCATACAGCCACAGCCTTCAGGTTGAATAGCATGGTTCCCTCACGGACCCAGGGGTGAGCTACCCCTCTTGCCTTAGGGAGAGTGAGCTTAGATGGTAGAAAGTTTAAATTACGGGAACAGGCCATGTTCAGTGAGTCCCAGTGTGTGTAGGTATGTAAACACTATTTAAAACCTTCTCTACCTTGGCTTTTCCCTAAAGAAATGAGGACAGTGCCCACATCATCAAATTTGCAAAGGCCAGAAAGCGAGTTTCCATGTGTGCTTTGAACTTTCAGTCGGATATCACGTCTGTGTGTTCCCAAATGCCCTGACTGTCTCTACTTTGTGCTGATGTGATGACTTATTACATTAACTGTGACTAGTAGTTTGGATACTTCAGGACACAGGGTTATGTGCACCTTGGTCACCCTCGTGCTTGCATAACATTTTTTAGGCATCAATAAAAAAGTAATAAAACATGAATGCATGAACATAAGGTCTTAAACAATATTGTGTACCATTTCCACCAAGTGTTTGGTTTCAAAGGCACCCATAAGCAGCCTTATTGAGCTATAATTGATGGCAATAAATAGGACAGTCAAGATGTGGGAGTTAGCCAATAAGAGGCTAGAGATAATGGGCCAGGCAGTGATTTAATCAATACAGTTTCTGTGTGATTATTTTGGGTATAAGCTAGCCAGGTGGCTGGAATGAAAAGCAGGCCCTCTCTTCATCAACATTTGGTGCTCCAACGTGGTAAACTGACTCCATGTAAAGCCTGAGAGAGCTTTAAAAGTAATTATAGACACAAATACAGAGTTTAACACAACTTCTTGCTGTTTGCTGCTGGCTGCTTGCCGCAGCTCCTAGAGAGATTTTCCTAATTCAGCCATAACAGTAAAAAAGCTGTGGTGGTTTTAAAATACTGGCTTTCTGGGCTGTGCCACCAGCGTGTCCTCATTTCTTTAGGGAAAAGCCAAGGTACAGAAGGTTTAAATAGTGTTTACATATCTACACACACTGGGACTCACTGAACATGGCCTGTTCCCGTAATTTAAACTTTCTACCATCTAAGCCTTTGGATGGGGTTTGTGAGTAAAGCACTATGGTTTGTTTGATGGCAACTGGACTTGCTGTGTGCCTGGAAGGGGGGCACTGCACGTGGCTCAGAGGCACAAGCATCTCCACCATGCTAGTGGTGTGGTGAGCATAGCTCAAAGGCACAAGTGGCTCAGCCATGTTTAACTGTGCTGACCTCAGGCAGGAACTATCATATTTATCATAATAACAGCACAATTAAGGTTTAGACTGGGCAGGAAACAGGCAGTACTGTATTACCCCTATATGGTGCCACTTAAGTTTTTAAGAAGACCTTAGCATTTTAAGAAGTGCTCCTAGACAATAAAGAATTACAGATTCACAATAGGACAGATTCAGATATAAGTGACCTCTAAATGGGTCACAGTGTTAAATAAATGTATGTAGGCCTGGGAGAGAAAATAAAAAGAGTATATAGATTCATAAAATAAAGTTAATACTTAAAAAGGGGTAAAGTCTTTAAAGAGACAGAGTATAGATAATCATTGATTAAAGGAAGTAAGAAAAAAAGCCATGTAAAAATGGAAAATTCACAGAGTCTGGATTCTGTATATTATTGTGTTTTCTTTGAACTTTTTGACTGTGAAGGAGTTAAGTGCAGAGAGATATTTCATTGTGTCTGCTGCTAAGCTAAACCAGCATGTATATTATAAAGGTATTATGACTTCAAAATTTGGGTCTAAAGATATAATACTTTGGAAAAGAGGTTCTTCTTTTGTTTTCACAGAGGATGAGACCCTGTGGATTGCTTCTAGACCAATATGGTATGATAGACCATGCCCACCTGAAAGGTTGCCATAAACACCCTCAGAAAATTACTTCATTCAACTGCTGACTGAGATGAAACTAGCACACAGGCTATACCATGAAGGACCTGATTAACATCACACCCATACATCATGAAGCAGTTTGGAGAGAAAAAACTGTGCCCATATTCCCAAATATTGTTTATAAATGTTCTTTTACATTTAAATGGGGATATGATATAGGTATGAATAATTTGCATTGGTATAAATCTTGATTTATTGATACAAGTTTAAGGTCAATTTTGTTATATGTATATTTATTTCTGATCTTGATTAAGGTATTGTGATTGTGTAGCTCATTTAAAAATGTAATGTATAATTAAGAAATATAGGTTAATAGATAATCATCTATAATAGTCGTTTGTAGTCATATTAGTTAGATTTTCTAGATGTGCATAGATATATTTCAGATAGGCATTCTTCATATCTTTCAAAGCCTGCAGAATATGGTATTTAAAATGTTTTAATAACTTAGGACTTTTCATGACAATGAGACACGTCTGCTCCTGGCAGCACCAAGCTGCTTTGAGAGGAAGATGGGCATCGAAGAGGCTCCTTAGCCATTTGGGCAAGAAACTGCTGTTGCCTGGACTGCTTCACTGGACATGCAGTACCCACAGAGAGATTACTGCTGAACTTGCCTAAAGGTGAGATGGTCCTTCGGGGTTCCTGCTTCGTAAAAGAGTCTGTGAGACATTCTGCAGGACACAGAAGAAAGTGACTGAATTGTCTTTAAAATTTCCTGCTTCATGGATCTGCTGGATATTATGGGCCTGTAGGCTGAATATGGATGCCTCAACGGTACAGAAGAACTTTGGGTAACCTGTCCAGGAAGCGAGATGTCTCTGTCATTTCTAGAGTTTTGGAAGTTGCTTACAATGCACTTCCTGTTTACTTAGGTAATATTATATCCTTCTGGAGTCTTTGATGGAGTTGAAGAATGGATAGTTATAGTTTTCCTTAGTTATGATAAAAGATAAAATAGATATAAATATTGTAACTGTAATTCTTGATTGATAACTGTTTTGTTATATGTAATTTTACTATGTTAAAGTTAAAGCCTTCCTTTCCTTTTTAAACAGAAAAGGGAAAATGGTGTAGGAGGTCCTTCTGTTTGTGTGTTGCTTTCATTGATTAATTAATAAAGAAACTGCTTGGCCTGATAGGGCAGAACTTAGGTAGGCAGAGAAGACAGAACTGAATTCTGGGAGGAAGAAAGCAGAGTCAGAGAGAGCTGCCATGGAGACGCCAGGTCAGACATGCTGAATCTTTCCCAATAAGCCACGACCTCGTGGTGACATACAGATTATTAGAAATGGGTTAAATCAAGATGTGAGAGTTAGCCAATAGAGATAATGGGTCAGGCAGTGATTTAATTAATACAGTTTATGTGTGATTATTTCGGGTGTAAGCTAGCCTGATGGCCGGGACAAAAAGCAGGCCCCTCTCCATCAATAGGACAGATATAAAATGTGCAGTGCACAGTTCAATGAGTTGTGGTAGTCCACGCCAGTGAAACCAAATTCCACACCAGTGAAATTACTTCACTTGATGGATGCATTCTCCCAGCTCAAATGTTTCCTTTGGTCATCTTGTAAACCATAAAGAGTTGGGAAAAACTGAGCCCACACATTTGGAGGATAAATATGCACCTACATTTTAGGTTTCTCATCTGTGAAGGGGGTGATTTTTGCGTTTGTACAAGGTGCTTCTGAAATGTTCATCTAAGTGAGCAGAGGCTGACCAAGCATGGCTGTTCTAACCTACCCTACCTTGTCCCAGCTCCCCTGAGATTTGTTCCAACATCCCCTCCTGATGAAGTGCTCTGAACCCTTCAAGGGGACCGGGATGCTGCGTTGCCCTTCTCTCAGAATTTTTTCCTCTCTTCTTTATTTCTGAAGGCCTTTGAGACATTTGCACAGGATTCAAGGTTTCTAACTGTTTAGTCTATTTCCCACCCATTGCCATCTCCTTTTACCGACAGATATGAAAACCAATGCAAAGACCAAATCTATCTCAGAGCTGGTTTTTCTCCCCTTAGGCTGAGGAAATGGCTCAGTTGTTAAAGCTCATGTTTCACAAGTGTGGGGAACTGAGCTAGGTTCCCCATAACCCATACAAAAATGCTAAGTATGGTGAGCAAGCTAGTAATTCCAGTATTTGTGAGACAGAGCCAGGAGGATGCCTGGACTCACTGGCTAGCCAGTCTAGCCATGGTGAGCTCCAGACCAATGATAGACCCAGCTTCAAATATGGGTGTCACTATTCTTGAAGACTGACCTCTGAACTCTACATGATGTGTACACGTGTGATCACACCTGAACATAAAAAACATGTATATGCACACACACATATACAACACATGCATTACAAAAGAAATACTTTTTTCCCCTCTAATTTCTTTCCTGGCTTAGCATGAATTCCAAAGATGCCCTCCAATTGGCTGGTCTGTATGAGCTTTATTGCAGGAGATTTTGTTTTATTGTATTTTGGTAGTTCACCATACATAGATTACTGTAACCATGTCTATAAGGAAAACACCAAAAAAAGAAATGATTGCACAGTGCTTTACTGCGTGTGTGTGTCAGAGTGTTTTCCTTTCCACTTTACATCCCTATACGCAGAGGATTTGAATCAAGTTGTGACCATAGTGCTGATGGAGCTTGGCATTCTGCTTTCTTCACTTAAATTCTACCACAGGCATTTTTTTTGTGTGACACAACCTTCATAATTGTTGCTTTTAGGGGCTGCATAGCACACGCATGTGGTGTAGCAATCCTCCCTGCACCATTCGCCTTCTGTTGACAGTGGAGGCTGGATCTGATTGCCGCTGTTACAGCAGGCAGCCCTATTATAAATCACTGTCGACAGATGCTGAGCGCTGACGACCCTGCAGAAGCAGACCTCGGCTCGGCAGCTTTGTGCCTTTGGCTTTGAGCTTGCTCCTGGACTACTTCCTGAGGACAAGGTTTCTGGGCAGAGACTCTATTCGCAATCACAGCTCTGCAGCTACTTCCCACATCTACTGGGTCTTTACTCAAAATGCGCTGTTGGATGCCAACTCTAAAGGCAAGTGGTAAAATGAGACGGGTCCATGACTTCTTTCCTTTTACTTCCCTGATAGTAGAAACCACTGATTCTGGCTCTGAGTGGGGCCAGGGTAGGGTGGGGCCGAGGAGATGGAACAGCTGTGTGTGGTGTGGGGCCAGCAGGAGTCCCCTGGCTAGGAGCTTCCATTTGTTGAGAACAGCTGTGGGGTCCTGACTTTCTCCTCTTCCTGCTCGCTATAACCAGCCACACTGGTCTCCTTCCAGAACCCACAGTTTCCACAGCACCTTAGCGATGATGTTTCCCCCAATCCAAAATGCTTTTCTCCCCACCCCAACTTCTCATCTTTCAACTCTCAGCCAAAACTCTTACTCAGATCATTGTCATGTCTGAGTTCCCCACTAGTAACCTACATTTCTCCACCAGATTGTATATTTACAGTACACACCAATGTATTCTTCAAATAGTTTCCTTTTTTCTATCTCCTCTCCTACAACTAGACCCCAAACTCTGTAAGTATAGAGCCTTTTTGATTGGTTGTTGCTGGCTCTTCTCTTCTGGCACAGATCCAAGCCCATCTCAGTCCACCAACATGTATTCGTTAGGCAGTAGGTAGATGAATGCCAACATATCAGTTACGGAGGTTAAAGAAAAGATTATTGAAGACACAATAGTCGTTCATATTTCAGACCGTAGCTTGAGAAACTCAAGTTAAAAGTAGGTGAACTGGGAAAATATAATTCTTTAAAATTACCTGTAATGTCTGAACCTCTGAGAAGTGGGGTGGATGCCTAATATTTAACTTTAGGTAAAAGTCACCTTTTATGTCTTACTGGAAATTTTAGGACATCCTTATGTCACATATAACATGTGTGTGTATGCGCACACATGCACATGTAGAAGCCAGAGGTTGACACTGAATATCTTCTTCAGTCACTCTACACCTTAACTTATAGACAGGTGTCTTTCCATGTAGCCCTGGCTAGACTGTAACTCACTATGTAGACCAGGGTAGCCTTGAACTTACAAAACCAGTCTCTGCCTCCCAAGTTCTGACATTAAAGGTGTGTATCACCTAACTTTACCCTAGTTTTTGAGACCGGGTCTCTCACTAAACCTTGAGCTATATTTGGCTAGTCTGGTAGGCCATGGGGCCCCAGGGATCTTCCTGTCTCTACTCCCTGGTGTTAGGATCCATGTATGTGCTACTATTCCTGGCTGTTTTTCTGGGTTCGGGGGATTGAATTCAGGTTCCTTCTTACTTGCAGAGCAAGTACTTTAATGAATGAACCCCAGCCCACACAAAATTTAAAAATATACCCATCAGAAAAACTTCCTTTCTAAAAATAGCCCCACTTGATAAGATCCAAATCTTGTCCAAATTTCTGCTTGAATAAACAGCTTTGTCCCTTTTCATCTTAATTTGTGACTTGGAAAAAAATGTTCCCAGCACTGGCTGGGTGACTAATTCCATCTAGGCTTTATAGTTTAGTGTTAGCGTATGAAAAGAGAAAAGTAGGAGCTCCTGGCCACCACCGACTCCTGACTCCTCTGGGAGCTCTCAGTTGAAAACACTGAGACTGGGTTCACCCTGGGCAGCAGCCAAGTAAAGTGCACACACCATCTACTGTGGTGTTTCCATCTGGGCTCTCCATGAGGACACACAGGTAAACTCTAGTTAGATTATATAGTCAGACATCCCTGTTGGAGTTTTATTAATATTTTCCTGACCCTTGAGCCTTTGAACTCACTTGCTTGGTATGCAGGCAGCTATCTCTATCTCTAGAACATCCTTTTCCAGGCTCTCTTCTTTCTATAGGTAACTATGGTTCACGCTCTACTCTTTAGAAGTCACCTTCTCTACACTGAAAACAAGGGTTCGCAAGCCAGAGAACCAGGTACGAACTGAGGCCCTGCCATTCACCATTCCATGAAGGCTGGGTCTGCCTGCTTATATAACTAGGTGATGGCTTTCAGTCTGCTCTCAGTGAACTGTGGCCAGGAACCCAGAACAGTAGCATCAAATTTGGGCAGGATATGTATGTTCATCTCAGGACTGATCAGTGAAAACCTCAAATGCATGGCCTATTACTTGTTTTCCATTTTCTACCTAGAACCAAAGGAACAGAACAGTTGGGATGACGATGGAACCTCAATACAAAGAGACTGGGTACCAGATTCTCCTTACAGATCAGATGAACATCTACTTTGAGCTTTTTTTGTGAATGAATGAGGTTTAGACTTGCACATGTCAAGACAGTGTAGTGGCAGATAGTATAACATTAACACATCAATTCTGCAAGTTTAAAGACTGCCTTCTTCCTTGGGGATAATAACAGGGAGGCTGAGAGTATTTGATGAGCTAAAGACACACGTGGAGTGTCAACCACAGAGCAAGTACTAGACCTCCAATCTGTGTCTACTATCATCATTATCACTGGTCATCCTCTAAAGATTTACTCTTATTTTGTGTGTATGACTGCTTTGTTCAAATGTATGTATGTGTAGCATGCGAGCGCAGTGCCCGAGGAAGGAAGAAGAGGGCATTAGATCCCTGAAAGAGTTACATACAGTTGTGAGTTTCCACGAGGTACTGGAAACTAATGGAAAGGCCATCTTCTACAAGAGCAGTAAATGGCCCTCATCTCCCTCTTTCTAGCCCCACAATTAGCCATCTTCTAAACGAATACTCGTGATCCTCAAGCAAAGAGCAGGGGCCAGCCTGGTGATCTGCAGAGCCGCCCCCTTACCTTTTTACTTCTTGCACGTAGTCTGCATTTCTGTCGAAGAGGTGGGTCACAGAATCCTTGATGGCCTCGTGCTTGAAAGTAGAAGCTGTCCCGAAGACGGTCACATTGGGGACAGTAGAACATAGTTGGGCCACAGCTTGACCCTGGAAATCACACACACACACAACGTTAATCGCAGCAATCACATGACATATGAACACCACCATTCTGAAAGAGGTGTTGCATAACATGGATCAAGAACACCGCACACAATATGACACAGACACTTAATAAATCTTAACTATCTAACAGTCAGTATCACTGGGCAGAAGGCAGAAATTCGCGACGCTGATACAGCTGACATTTTTGAGTTTCAATTCACGTTCAGGCATTGCAGCATTGTCTCCTGTAGGACAAAACCTGCCTTGGCTGATAACCACTTGTGTGGGGGTAAAGTCAACAGGAGCCAGATAGCCCCAGCACTAAACTTAACTACTATTTAACCATGCTGAGCTGCATCTCAGCAGTAATACTATCGACTCCACAGGAATCTTGGAGGATGTCTTATTTGACTCTCAGAAGCAGATTTTGAGCAAACACTACAATATAAAGGTTTTAAACCTTATATACTAACAGGGTTATTACCCCAAAGGGGAGTCAGCAAGATGGCACATTCTTCCAGTGCAAGGCTTGAAAGACCGAGGACCTGAGTTTGGTCCCCAGAATTCACATTCAGTAAAAAGGAGGAGAGAAAAAAAAAGCAAAAATCTGGGCATGGCAGAGCACGCTTGCAGCCTCATTGCTGGGGCGGTGGAAACAGGAGGACTCTAGGGCTTGATGGATAGCCATCTAGGCTGTCCACTCAAACATGTTTCAGGCCAATGTGGGACCCTTTCTCAAAAGAAGTGTGGATGGTAAACTGAGGAACAACAAGTGAGGTTGTCCTCAGGAATCCCTGCAAAGAACAAATGTGTACACACACCTGTATACACATATGAACATGAACATGCACATATCCTCCTTACACACAAAAAGACCCAGAGGAGAAACCAGTTGATTTAACCCAATGGTTCAGCTCAACAACATGTGGCACTTCAGAGGAAAAAAAAACCCAAAGAAAGAGCTGACTGCTCATGTGTTACCAAATTCATATCTGCCATGGACATCCAGAGCTCAGCCTCTTTGACGTCTCATGACCAAGAGCGTACTCAACTAACTTCCACCTAGTCCTGGTGGAGGACCGCTTCTGTAGAAGTATCCCTTGACACATTTGGGGTGTCCTCCTGAGTCAAGCGTGTTCCATGACTAGACCGAAGCCCACGGCCAGCAAGCTTCAGCATGTTGTGTAGAGCAGATATGCCTGGCTGACTGACAGTGTCCCATAGGGAAGGGCTACCTGAGGTATTATAGCAGACTGAGGATCTGGGAAAAAATGTGATTCTGACTAGATACTCAATCTTAATCATCTCTCCCCGATGGGGGCTTATTATATCCAGGGCTAAAGATGTCCAGTCAAATAAAGAAAAGGTCAGCATGTGGTTTAAATGGTAAATGGTCTAGGAGGGGATTACAAAAGCAGTTAAGAGGGGGGTGATTTATATCTCCTGCACCGATATGGTCAATGTTTAAGACATCGAACAAAATTACGTGAGCATGTGCATCTCAAAACTTTCCAGTAAAACCCAATTTGCTGGTGGTTAAGATGCATTAGGAGAAACTGCCCTTGCTCTCAAGCCTCTCATTTCCCATTTTAAGGAGGGCGATTTTCCCACCAGTCGTCCGTCACAGTCGCCTCTGCTCATCATGTTATTTTCATGTCTTTGTGCTGGTGGATAATTCAAGTTGGCAGCTCAGTTTATGGAAATGTAATCTTATTGCCATTCCCAATCAAAGGCAAGATGGAGAGATTCCTAAACTGTCAGAGCTGGAAGATCACCCCATGTCTCCTCCCCAAACCCTGTCTTATAGATGAGGTAAAGGGCCACAGGGAGGTCTAGGCCACTCAGCTTTTTCAGAGGCACAGCTGGGGCTCAAACCAAGGACTCCTGATGCCAGTTCTTTCTACTTTCCATTATTCTCTTCTGTCAACTTACTTTGACATTTTGAGTTAAGCAGTTTTAATTTGTTGCCTAGACTAGACATGACATGTTCCCTGGGAGATCAGCATTTCAGAAACTGCACATAAACCTAAGACTCTACACAGGGTACAGTTCTCTATGTTAAGTATAGTTTTGGTATTTATTTCATGTTTTTTTTTGCCCCAGATTTCATAGGACAAAGAGGGCTTTGCCTTCCAAATGAGCATTGATATCATCAGCCAATGCAACCACTCCTTTAAATTTATTGATCTCATGTCAGCCTTGGTTACATCTCTGGAGGAAATGGCTTGAGCAGACCCCAGCAGCGACAGAAGGTTAGAATTAACTTTAACATCTCCGTAGCCCCTTCTTCCTTCTGATTTTGGGCAAATGTGACATTTATTCATTCAACTAGTTCCCAAATCCCCATTGTTTAGTTCAATGCTAGTGACATTTGTCTCCATCTGGTGAATTCCCCCAAACAACATATCAAATACATCTGACCCAAAACACAACTCATAGCCACCATGCAGATGGACTGAACTTTAAATCAGTTTGTGAGGGAGGCTTCAAAATTGACATAACACACGGGATGACGTCTATGATGGAAACTTCTTTTCTTTAAGTTTAGAACTGGCCCCACATCAAGGTGTTGACTCCTCCTGTAGGTTATGAGGGAGATTCTTGGTCCACGCCACTCTCCTTGGCCTGTAGATGGGTACCCACTGCCTCTGTCTCTTCACATCGTCTTCCCTCTTCCAGTTTCTTGAGTACAAATTTCCTCCTCTTTTGAGGATACCCACCATCTTAGATTAGGGACTACTTGCAAGGATCTCCCTTTAGTTTGATTGCCACTTCTGTAAAAATTCCGCTACAATTTGAATTTAAAAATCTGCTAAAGATGTGTGTGTTCAAGGCTTTTTCCCTGGTCTGCAGCATGGTTGAGAGGTGGTAACACCTTGGGGTGTAGCTTACTGGGGGTTTTCGTGTTATTGTCACTAGTAGTGGCCTTTGAAGGTGATGTTGACAAATTGGACTTTTATCTTTCTCTTTTGTATCCTGACTGATATGGTGTAAGAAGCTGTGTTCTACCATGCGCTCCCACCATAATGTTCTAAAATGGTAGAATCATTACAACATTAGGGACTATGGTTGCACATGAGACCTGTTGCTGACTGAAATTAACATACAGTCATGACTCTAAATTATATCATGTAACAGGAGTATTATATAAGGAACAATATATGCAGATGACATATATTGTATGGCACTATATAGTTAGAATAATGTATAATTATATTGATATTAAATATATTTGTACAGTTAGTGTTATATACATAAGTAATACACATATAATTAATGTATAATATAAAAGATTTAGGGGCTGGAGAGATGGTTCAGCAGAGTGTGTACTGATTTTCTCTTCTTGATTCCTCAGGCACCCTCATGCACATGCATAAGACAGACAGACAGACAGACTTAAGATCGGTCTTAAAAACTTACAGAAGAACACTCAATGAGAAATAGATAATTAGGATTCTTTTAATAATATCTGTATACTATGTAAGTAGGATGTATCATATCATTATGGTATGACATATAGTATGTAAATAACAAAGGTTCGAAAGCTCAAATTCAACTGTTTGCAGCCTTTTAGCATCCCATCAACTCACTATAAGATCTCAATGATCTTTTTTTTTAAAGTAAATACTGCTCTGAGGTCTGTACTTAAGCATTCTACCTCACAGTTATAGGAAATCCGCTTTCTCACTCTCCAGGTAATGCGAAATCAGCAGCTCACCCATTCTTCCTTTCTCCAACCAGTCAAGGAATTGCAGGGACTCAATAAACATGTGTGGGAGATAGAACGACTTCCCAATAAAAAAGGATTTTGCAATTTACCTGCAAACCCACGGCATAAAATGAGCAAGAAAATACATGCCCCTGGCAGCAGCGGTATAGAGATATGTGCATGCATGGCTGTTTTAATTGACTCTTCTTCCCTCTTGGGCACACAAGCATTCTGTTCCAAGCACCCCTGCCCTTCTTACGGCTAACAATGCAGCAGTGATGGCAGCTGTGCTCCCTTTTGTCCCTCCATGCGCAGGCACTAAAGGCTTTGTTAAATCCTTAAACCTCTCCAAAGCAATTTTTGTTTCCCATTTAAGCCTCAAAACGGGCATTCAAAGAGGAACTGGAAATGGATCAAAGTTGGGGGGGGACTGTGAATAATAAAGCTGCCTGTCTGGACTCTACAGTCACCCACGTTGCTGTTAGTCTTTCCTCCTGTCCAGCTGATCACGCAGGCTGCTGACCCAGGACCCAACATTTTAGCAGTTCAGTGTTTAGGCACCACAGTATGATGCTGTCTTCTAGAGATATGTTTGACTCCATTCATAATTATTCTCAGATGCATGCAGCCTGTGAGTCTCTGATTAGACACACCTACTTGAGAGTCCTGGAGACACTGTGGTCCTTGACCTCAGTCTCAAAGGTTTTGCTGCTCTGCTCTGGAGGGCTGGGTCTCAGGGTAGAGGCCTGAACAGGTTTCTAGTCCATTATCACAAGGTTGCTGGAGCTTCCCAACACACTCCAAAACAAAGAGAGCAAGAAATCTGGGACAACCATGAGGAAATATCCCAGGTCCCCACATCTGAGTAACACAAAGGCAACACAGAGCAAGATCTTACTGTAGAAAAGCCAGGCACATTAAATAGATGGTTAGAGGATCATAGAATTAGCCTTTTGTGGCACAATTAATAAAAACCCAGAGGCAGATATTGGGGCTCAACCTGAAGGTCAGAAAAGCAAAACAGCCAGCCACTGGCTCTTACCTCTACCTCAATCCAAAATGATGATTCTGCCTCCAGGAATCTCAGAATGAGAGGTCTGGGAGCTGTTTCCTCCCATTTTATATTCCTCTCTAGGGCTGGGATTAAAGGTGTGCACCACTACCGCCTGGTTTCTATGGCAAACTAGTGTGCCTACTGGGATTAAAGGCATGTGTCACCACTGCCTGGTCTGTAAGGCTGACCACTGGGGCTGTTTTACTCTCTGATCTTCGGGCAAGCTTTATTTATTAAGGTACAAATGAAATATCACTACAGCCTTTGGCCTGGTCCATACTGACTACTGAATAAGCAAAAATCTTTAGCTATAGTTTTGGAAATGGGAAGTCCAGAGGAATTCTGGAAAGTCACTCAGTGAGCATTGGAGACACAATCTTATCAGCACTGAGATTAAGCATCTGGTGTGGGAGGTCCTTCTGTCTATGTGTTTCTTTTATTGGTTAATGAATAAAGAATGGCTTTGAGCCTATGACATGGAAGAACAGAACTAGGTGGGAAAAGCTAGGCTGTATGCTGGGAAAAAGAAGAGCAGAGTTAGAGAGAAGCCATGCAGCCATCAGAGATAGATGCTGGGAACTTTACCTGGTAAGCCACAGCCACGTGGCCATACACAGATTAATAGAAATGGGTTAAAGTAATACAAGACTTAGCTAATAAGAAGTAGAGCTAATGGACCAAGCAGTGATTTAATTAATACAATTTCTGGATGGTTATTTTGGGTCTAAGCAAGCTGGGCGGCCAGGAACCAACAAGCTCCCCTTCTCCAGCAAGGAGCAGCACTAAAGACTCAATGACACACTCAAAAAAATAAATGAGCAGTTCACAAGGGAGTCTAAAATGCAGTTGTCACCCACCTCTCAGTCTTGTTTCTCTTCATATACTAGAACTATGGCTTTGATCATAGGGCAAATTACCCGTTTCTTCCAAAGGTTCACCCTGCCTCTCGGCACAGGCCCTTTGGGCATATAGTCACTTGGTATCTCTCCCTTGTCATTTCTTCAGGATTGTTCCTCATCATCCTCTACACCTCAGCCTCCAGCTTCCTTAGCTCATTCAATCCTGTAGCTATGTCTGTAATACCTGCCTGCTGCCTTCACTGAGAGGTCCCATAATTACAAAGTTGAAAGAGTTTGGTTCCTCTATCTTGGGTTTTGCATTTTAATGGGGGGAAGGAGCCACGGATAGAGTCAATGAAGTATTAAAAATCCAATGACATAGCTAAAAACCATGAGGGTAGAGTACCAATTCCAAGTAGAGTTGTGGTCTAAGGCCCAATGGTGTCCTGTGCTTCTGTACATATGCAGAGAATAAGAGGTGTGCATTGGGGAGTGTATGGATATTGAAGGAGACTACATAGAGAAAAAGGCCTCCCACCATGTTATGTGTTCTTAAATGTGTCATGTGGCTTGGGGCAAGTTAATCTCTCTGTGCTAAGAGCACTTGCCATATAACCACGAGGGCTGGAGTTAGGATTCCAACATACACATAATAAGCCAGGTGTTCAAAGCATTCCTGTAATTCCGGCTCCTGTAACCAATCCATCAATTTTAAAATGGATGATTTTTAAGGTTATTCCTGTCTAAGACTTCTGCTCACACTAACTCATTCTTCAACTGAACCCTAGAAAGTCTCTCCAAAGAAGTTTCCTAAAGATAATGAAAATCAAAGTAAGCCTTCAGGTGCAGGCCATTCATTCCAGCGACTTGAGAGTGGAGACAAGAAGATTGCAAGTTCAAGGCCTGCCTGGGATACAGAGTGAGTTCAAGACCAAGCATGCCGGCTGCCCTGGGTCTGAGTCCCAATACCATTTAAAAGCAAAGCAAAAAGAGAAGACAGGGAAGGATATTTCTATCAGCATCATAACCACGTCTGAGTTCATCTCAAAAATAGAATCCTGCTTAGCTCCTTAGAAAGTCGTTTTCCCTTTTAAACAGTTTATGGAAACCACAGGCCATTACTGTGGTCAGAGAATAGAAACGACTGAGCAGAAGGAACCTGTGAGAGGACTGAGAAAATGCATGGAGGAACTGGAGGGGGAAGACTCATTCTAAAGAACCACAGGTTGATGTTTTCCCCTTGCAAAGACCACTGTGTGCTGTATCACAAAGCCCAGGCCTCTGGACGTTCATGCAATCCTTACGCCTTTCTTATGTGACAGTACAAACTGTCACGTTGGGACTTCCCAATTGATGCTGTATTTTGCCTACTCAACAATTCAGTCCATTCGGTTCTGGGAAGAACATGATTTTCAAATCCTACCTTGGAGACGGCTCTCTGTGACTTACTGCTAAAAGCAGCAAAGAATAGTCTATGGGCTCACCCATGGTGCTCTAAAGACCAGTCTGTTTTTCCTTTTCCTTTGTTGTGTTGTTGCAAAGCTGTTGGCCTGAATGCGACACCGATTGAAACAGGTGGGCACTGAGAATTTCAATGGCAAGAAGCTACAGGGGCGCATGGCCAAGGCAGAAGAGAGGCAGAAAGGGAAGAACGTGCAGAAGAGAGGGAGAAAGTGAAGAATGCGGGACAAGGGTTTTTTGAACAGCTCGGGATGAACCTGGATCTATTGCAGAATGCTGTCCTTCAAGCACGTCAGCCATTACCATCCCCATGAGAGCAGTTGTGACTAACCTAGACCTCTAGGGCTGGGCCTCTGCATGTTTCCCTATAGTAGGGTGGGACCTGGAGCACCCCTATATTCTCATTTGCTATTGCAGCCACTCCCTCCCACACCCCATTGCTGGGCAGTTCTTACCAGGATGCACGTGGTCCTGCTGAGTGGTAGAGAATGGTGAGGGATAGAGAATACAGAAGTTGGAAGGCTCATTGGAGAGGGTGGGGCTCCCCTCGTGCAGTATCTTAGTTTGGGTTGCTGTTGCTATGAGGAAACACTGTGACCAAGAGCAAGATTTCTCTGGCTTACGCTTCCACGTCTATACTTGATCACTGAAGGAAGTTAGGCCTGGAACTCAAATAGGGTGGGAACCTGGAGGCAGGTGCTGATGCAGAGACCATGCAAGGGAACTGCTTACTGGCTTGCTCCCCATGACTGCTCAGCCTCCTTTCTTGTAGAACCCAGGACCACCTGCCAAGGGGTGGTACCACCCACAATGGTCTGGGCCCTCCCATATCAATCACTGCTTAAGAAAATGCCCTGCAGGCTTGCCTACAGCCTTATCTAGTGGAGGTACTTTCTCAGTTGAGGCTTCTTCCACTTTGATAACGTTAGCTTGTGTCAAGTTGACAGAAACTACCCAGCACAGGCAGCTGCCGAGAAGCCATCACTCATCCTGAGGCAGGGCTTTCCAGTCGTGTACCCGAGTCACCAGGGTCCTGTGAGCAAGCTAAATAAACTCATTGATTCACCAAGGGAGACTTGAATCTGTCAGCTGGTCCCTATTTGGGTGAGTAGATGTTTGTCTATACCTCTTAAGGAGAGGTTTACACAACAGTAGCTCCCCCTTCTCAGCTCCCCACAAAGCAGCAGACAAATTCTTTGCAAAGGCTTGGTAGGTGCTGTCAGCCTTTTACCCTTCCTCTTCTACTAGTTATGTGACATCTCAGAATTAGTACCAGTCATCCTCCTCTTACAGAGGCCTCTTGAAACGCAGATTCCCAGGCTCCACACAGACCTTCAGTAGGAGAACTGCCCAGATGGGGCACCACCGCCTGAGTTCAACAAACCTTCTTGAGGAGTCAGATGCAGCTCATGTTGAGAACTCTGGATGCAAATAAATAAGTACCATCTGCTCCATGGGGTGGAGACTGGAAGCCCACCCAGCAGGTCGGAATGGCAGGTATTGTATTTCAAATCCAAACAGAGCTGGGATCTTGGTGTATCCTTCCGTAGTTTCCTGGGGATTCCAATGCGCAGCTTCATGATGGTTTCCTGTCTCTACTGTGTTCAATCATGGCCTTGTCAGGTTCCACTTCCTCTTTGCCTGAGGTCGACTTCACAGCCTGTGGGCTCGGTGTGTGGGATCCTGTCAGTAGGGACATGATGGACCTAGGCTTCTGTGACTCAGACACAGGAAGAGGAAGTAAGTCCTTAGCACCAGGTGCCGGGCCTGAGCTCTCATCCTTTGGAGGTGTGTGGCCTCTGAGCTACCTGGGCTGTAGCCACAGAATCAGTACACTGAGTTTCCCACTAGCTCCTACGTGGCTCCAACTCAGTGGACCAATTGCTAATACGACTTCCCTGATGCTATTTTCTCTGGATTGAAATACTTCCTCCTGAAAGGAGGGCCTTGTAAGACCCAGGAAGTGGAAGGAAGGAGTGGCTCAGTGAGAAAAAGTACCTGCCACCAAACCTGAAGAGCCAAGTTCCATCTCCAGGACCCACGTAGTGGAAGGAGAGAACTGGCTCCCACAGTTTTCCTCTGGCCCCCACAACTGCACCATGGCATGTGCACACGCACATACTCAATAAATAAACAGAACTTTAAAAAAGAGCATTAAAAAAAAAACCAGAAGTAAACAAAACTCATAGGTCTCAGGAATTCCCTGAAACTTACAAGAGTCACAGGGCCTTGTCCCAAAATTATATCAGCACTAACAATTGTTGGAAAGAGAAGACTCTGCCAGCCCAGCTGCCTCCAAGTCATGTAGGGAGCTCCAGGAATGCAGTTTTTCATGATGTGTCCTCTGTAATGTGGTGGGCTTTTCAGGGGTGCCATTAGTTCCCTTTGAGATTCCTCACCCGCATTCCTGCGAGTAACCCCAGCAGATTCCGTGCTTTACCAAGCTAAATTCGGCTGGAGCTGTGTCCTTGGTTCAGCTCTGGTGCTCCGTCTGGGGTGAGGAGGCATTTGCTTTAGTTTCCCAAGCCACACTTCGGCGAGTGTACATTTTTCCTGAGTCAAACTGCTTTGAGCTCATTGCTGAGGCACTAGGTTAGGGGGTAGACTGGTGAACCCCACAACCTGCTGTGTGCCATACAGGCTTCCACACACTCGTCTTTTCTCTTAATCTTCGGCAGGGATTCTACCTTGTGGATACTAGCTCATCCTCATGTACACAACTCTCAGAGCTGGTGAAAATATTGTAATTTTTTTTTTAAAGATGAAACTCCTGGCTTCAATTCCTGGGTCATTCCTGGACTCTCAATGTCTGACTGGTTGATTTCTGGACTCTTACTGCCTGGGTCTTTCCTGGACTCTCAGTGCCTGGGTCTTTCCTGGACTCTTACTGTCTGAACTGCCTGGTTGAATTTAGGCACGCAGAGCCGACTTGAGCCTCAGAGCCCGGCCTTTTAGATCAGGGATGATCATGGCTAACTCATGGGGTTAGATGTGGTTCAAAAGGAGTGACTTCTTTTATACTATGATTGACACAGGGTCAGACCAGAGCAGGTACCTCAGAAATATTATCATTAGTCACTTTCTTGTGTCTGAGACGAAACGTCTGACAAAGCAGCTTGAAGAAGAGTAGATCTATTTTACCTCTCTTTCTCTCTCTCTGAGACTACAGTCCTACATGGCCGGGGAGGCATGCCAGCTGGAGCAGCCTACAGTCCTACATGGCAGGGGCATGCAGCAGCAGGTTTCACAGGATGCTGGACCAGGACACGGGGAGACAGCAGTGAAAGCATGGGCAGGCTCTAACAGCCACAAGCCTGTCCCCAGCAACCCACCTCCACCCTCTATGTGCTCAGTCCCAAATGTTTCACAGCCTCCTTACTATCTGGGAACCAAAGGGCATAAGCCTGTGGTGTGCTTTTCACATTCAAACCACAGCTGCTGTCTTTTGGCTTTTTCCTCATTGCCTTCCCAAACCACCTCTTCTGGGATGCCTTCCCAGAGTTCCCTGAAAGGGTTAGCATCTTCTGCTCTGTTCAGACACTCACTCACAGCCCTACCCAATGCCTTCCTCTCCACCTTAGCATCTTCTTTCTCTTCTACTCATCCCTCTTCACTCATCTGTCTTTTGTTCTTCGCTTTCTTTTCTTTTCTTTTTTGTTTAACATTAGATCTCATACCATAACCCAAACTGACCTGGAACTCACAGCAATCCTCCTGCCTCAGCCTCCTGAGTGTTAAGATGACATGTCTGAGCCATGCACACACCCCTGTGCCTCAGTGTTCTCAACTGCACACTTGAGCAAATGCTTACTTCTCCAGAGGTGGGGAAGCTACTGCAGCAGGAGAGTTTGTTCAACATGGGGCACACCCCGAGCAGAAGCTCAGTGAATTCCAGGCTTTTTACTCTTATCCAAAGCGTGATCCCATTCTTTGTTTTGATTGTGGGTCTAGTCATTCCAGGTTATTATTATTATTTTTTTTTTGCCAACGCACTCTAGGACCTACAGTCTTCAATTGCAGGTCAATTAGCTAGATTGGAAGGGCTCCATTTATAACCATGGTCACTCTGAAGCGGTATCCTACTAGAATTTGACATGAATTGGGAAGATAACTCTGTACCCCCAGAGGTGTGAGTCTGGGCCACTGAAGTGAGGATCGTCTGCGCTTCCCTGCATGAAGCAGGTGTCTTTGTGCCATGTACACAACAGTCCTATTAACCCATCCTTACAGGCATCACATCAAGACTTGTGTCTCTGGTCAGCAATACTCTCCAGGTAGTGCAGGTTGTACAGAGCCTCAGGAGGACCCATAGCTCACAGACTGCCTCTTTGCTTGAAGTTGGACTCTTAGTAACCATGTTGCTAGAATCTTGGCCAGGGGATGGCCAGCCCACCAGATGGCAAAGCCCCCTTACGGGACTCTAAATCACAGAGAGTCAGAACCCTTCCAGGCTGGCCACCTTCCAAATGATGCACCTGGACAGATTTCCGGGATGGCTGTATTTGCATAGTGGGGATGCCAGGTTCCTGTTTCCAGCCAAATGACAATTTGTACCCAGTTTGGAGCTGTGGTTTTTAACAAATGCATCTCTTTCAATCCAAACCAAATTGAATTACAGTTCGGCAAGGTAATCAAGTACACTGTATAATTTATTCTTGAAATAGGAAAGTGGAAAATGCTATCATTAATTTTCCTTGATCAATAGATAGAAACTAGAAGTGTCCTGGCAAATTGGGTTAACCTTTTATTCTGATATTGAGTGAAGAGAAAGAACTTACAGGCTGGCCAGGAGGAAAGAGCCTCTGCAAGACTCTGATCTTTGGATCTAAAGCACGATCCTTGAGGGACGCGACCTGGTTACTCTGAACAGATGGCTGTATACATGCAGTGAGTAACTGGATATAACCCACCAGGCAACCATGCAAACAAACCAGACGCAGAGGTATAGAACCTTGTGAGGAAACACAAGCTTGCCTCTCTTACTTCAGGCTGCAGCCTACATAACACCTCCTCCCTAAACAGAGGGATTTGTGAGCCACCTTCCCCTAGTGCCTAGCAGGGATCAGATGCTCTTCCTTGGGGTTTTACAGCTCAGCAACCCGCCTTCTGCCCTACTTCAAATGCCTGCGCTTGCTGAAGGCGTCTCATTAACCAGAGCGGTTGACTCCTGCTGGAGCTCAGTGCTGGTTTCAACACTTTCCGATGTGGCGCCACATTTCATTTGAAAGCTCCTGCCCTGGCTGTGAACTTCTCCAACTCAGACTGTTGCTCTGTCCCTGCCCTCACAGATCAGTCATGGGGGACTCTTCGCTGTGACTTCAAATCCTGAGATGGAGGTTCTGAGTGGGGCAGGTCAGGACCTGTCACTGCTGGAGGTGACATCTGAGGCTCCCAGATCAGACTAGTTCACCAGTTAGTCCTGGAGGGAACTGAGGTGCCATAGATCAGTTTCCAGATAAGGCTCCCCACTGGGGCTCAGACCTAGTCACTTCATCTTTCTATGCCTTCATCTTCAGACTGGCTCTCTTTGCAGACCAGCATGTGTGCCCAAAGCTCTTTGTCCTGCTGTTTCATTTTAAGGAGAAACTTTCAAAGTTAACTGGAATTCTTTGTGGAGACACCGTGAGCAAAATTAGTATTGTTCCTTAGTGTACATTCTTAGTGTTGTTTACTAAGCCATCTCCCTTACTTAAGCAATGGCACCCTTTCTTTGTTTGAAAGACACCCCTTTATCTGAAGCAGTGGATCTCAACCTTTCTAGTGCTGCAACCCTTTAATGTTGCTTCTCATGTTGTGGTGACCCCCAAGCATAAAACTATTTTGTTGTACCTGTAATTTTGCTACTGTTATGAATTGTAATGTAAATATTTGTGCTTTTTGATGGCCTTAAGCAACCCCTGTGAAAGGGTGTTTGACCTCAAAAGTGTCATAACCTATAGGTCAAGAACCACTGATCTAGAGTCCTAGCATAGTACTAGAACATAGAAGTTATTCATAAAACTTGGAGCAGATAAATGAATGACCCAGTGACAGTCTTTCATTTTTTCCCTTCCTTGACATCTCTGTATAGCAACGTTGTTCCTTTCTTTGTCTCCTCAGTGTCCCACAAATTTTATGTGTATATGTTTTACTCAGTAAATATTTATGTGCCTTATACATGCTAATGGGTCATGCACTGGGCATCTACTTTCTGCTGCAGGAACTGCTAGACCCCAGGAACACTAAATAGCTTGTTCTGGGGGCAGAGCACCTCCAGGAATATGCCACTACATTTACTAGCCTGGGTGGCAAATCACATAAACAGCCAGAGCTCATGTGTGTGATTATGGTGGCCTTCTCAAGGCAGCTATAGGTGGGAAGGTGACCATCCTCCACAAGGCTCAACAATTGCCTGGCACCAGTCAATATTCGTATGAAAGACTTCATCTCCTATTCTCTCTTTCCGAGAAGATTTTGGATCAAGCACTTGGGCTTGTCTACCACCCTGGAGCCCAAGAAGGGAGAACATGGAGCGTGTAGAACACAGACTGGAAGATGTGAACCTTGAAAATGCTCTTGGGGCATCCAGTCCAATCTCCTGCCTATCTAGGAATAGCCCCCCACCCCCACCCCCCGACTCAGCACCCTCCTCTAATGGTTCCAAGATGGAAACAAATTAAATGAGATGGGAAACTCATGGCCTCCCACATCAGCCCATTCTTTTTTGAGGTTACTCTACTATCTCAGCAGTCTTATTTGTGGTGTTTTATAGACGGCCTCACTGTATTGTGCTTCTAGGAAGCATGGCACACAAGGCTATAGGCTTGCTCGCGCTGTACCCTCGCTGTCCCTGTTCTGCTTCCTATGTCAATCCTGTATCCTGGGTCTTCTGTTTCTGGGTCAGAGCCTGTTTATCCCCCTCACCTCTTTCCATGGTCAGTAAATAATGACCTGGAAGGTGATACTTCTCCTGGGTGCAGCACAGTGGAGTATCAGAACTTCTAGATATTTTTGTGTTCATAACTGCCTTATTTGGGTAGTAGAATTTGTGGTGCACAGATGGATCAGAAAGATCAGAGTGACACTAAACAGGTAGAAGGGAGAGTGTCATTTGCATAGCACCGCTTCGTGTCTCTATAAAGACACCAAAAGTTGTGCGACTGCTTCCTGGGTGCTGTCATCACATTAGAACTGCTTATTGGCCAGGCTAGGCCTCTTACAGAGGTGCATGACAGGCACAGTCCAGAAGATAGACCTCACTCAGGAAACCAGCAGCTTCCATAAGTTTCTCTTTTACTTGCAGCATAATGGCTCACGCGAAACCTTGCATTTTCAAACCAAACCATGTCTATTCTCTGATGGACATGCAGCACAATGTATCCAGGTGTATGAAGTCAAATGGGCATGTGGCTTTAGGGGCTTGGGATGTAGTTCAGTGGTCAAGGGCTTGCCCAGCAGATGCAAGGCCCAGGGTTTGATCTCCAGCACCCCCAATAAACACACAAATTTAGGAGTTCACTATTGACATAGCATGAGGGCAGCACAACACAATGACCATTGATGAGAAGCACCAACGTACCTAAGGAGAGGTAATGAGATTATCATTGGTCCCACTGTCTCCTAACATACACTCATTGCTTTGGATTCTAAATATCCATAGGTTACAATAAACGAAAGAACTAAATACAAACCACTGTAGTCTCTGTTTCTGATATGACCTTCATTCTTAAAGAGCAAATAGTATTACAGAAAGCCATGGCTCCCCAGAACAGGAGAAGCTCTGAGAAAATCAGTAATTTTTCCTGCTATGTATAAACATCGAAGAATGAAAGGCACCGTAGTGCCTGTGGAGGGGATCTACACTGGGCCCCACAGGAAAGTGTCATTACAAAAGCAACACATATTTGTTGCCTTTGTAAAGAACTACATTCCCAACCACCAAAGGCTATAAAAACCCATCAGCCACTATGCCATTTGTCAGAGATAAACATTCTGCCCCTTTGGCTCATTTCATTCTTGTTTTCTGATAATGTGTTTGCTTACCCACAGAATTGGAACCCTGATGAACGCCACTGTGCACCTCCATGTGTTTTTTTGTTTATTTCAAAGCCTATGTTGTAGTTTGGTGGATCAAATGTTAACACCATCATTTTAATAGCTGCAGGATAATCCTACTGTATGACTAAACTATAATTTTTTAAAATAAATCCATGTGTTACCAGGAATTATGTGTACTATTTTGAACTAGTTCACTAAGTATCTTTGTGAAGAGATCTCTGTTTCCTATAGAAGGTAGGTTTTATCAATGACATACAATTTGTGTCCAGTATATTACTTGACAGAGTGTAAGTGCCTGATGTTTGAGTCAACAGTAGTTGTCTGTGGATTTTTTATCCCCCCATGTGTTTGTGCGTGTGTGTATGTGTGTGTGTGTGTGTATGCATGAGACAGAGAGAGAGAGAAAGAGAAAGAGAGAGAGAGATGGGCATGCATGCCCTTGGGTCCATATATATGGAGGCTTAAGGTTGATGTTTAGAACCACCCACAATTGCTCTTTCACCATATTCATTGAGGAAGCATCTCTACAGATCTGGCTGATATGGGTAGTCTTGTCAGCCAACTTGCTGTAGGGCTCTACTAATTTTACTTCTGAGGTTGGAATTACAGCTTGGTTGAGATGCCAACCCAACATTTTACATGAGTCCTGTCCTGCATATCTAAACTCTAGTCTTCATGCTTGCAAGGTAAGAATATAACCATTGAGCCATCTCCCAACCTCTTGAATCTAGTTTCCTTAGGAGAGATAGCCAACTGTTCAAGTTGATTCCTATATTTTATTTAATTTTAGTTAATGACTATATTTTTCTGTAGTGTTGCTAAATGACTCAGGGCCTTGTTTGTCCTTGACAAACTCAGCAAGCTATATCCCCAGCTCTAAGTCCTATATTTTTATTCAGCAGCCCAACCAGCAGGAAACTGAGTTCAAAAGACTCAGTAAAGTTCAACAGAGAGGATTCGTGGCATTAAAACAAAAATTTCCATCTCTTTAGTCTACAGAGGAATAAAGTAGAGCCCACCAGGGGGTATTTTTGCTTTGAAGAATATATATCGGTAGTGGGAAATCAAATACGGTCCTGGCTTAATGGTTTACAAGCTGTTTCAAATAATGAAACTGTCTACATATGGCTTGTGTTTTGATGATAACATATTCATTTGCTAATTCCTCATACTTAATGTATCTGCTGCCATGTAATTAAAATGCTCATTATCACCACACAGGTGTTGTCCAATTAGAACAGGTGAAGTTTATCAGTTTAGTGTGCTCTAACCTTTGCTGCTTATCCCCTCCTTTACACACATGGTGCTACTCATTGGAAGCACAGAGAGGTGCTTTTTTTAAGAAAAATCCATAAAATCCAGGAAGATTGATAGGAAATTGCACAATACTCTCACCTAGCATATAGAGGCAGCCAATGCATAGCTGTTGGTGTATGGATGGGTTGATAGATAAATGTGTGGGTTATCTGAGTGAATAGTGGATGGCTCAGTGGGTAGATAGATGGATTGGTTGAAAGTGAATAAGTGAATAAATGGGCGTATGCATGGATATATACAAGGGTGGATGGATGGATAGGTTGATGAACGGGTGTACTGAAGTGTAGACAAACGCATGGGTGAATGGATGGGTAATCAGATGGAATCTGGTAAGGGCAACATTAGAAAGGCAATGTAGAGTGTGCAGAAGAAGAAGCATGGCTTCTAAGTGGGGGTAACATTTAAATGAGAAATACAATTTTCCAGGTGGAAGGGTTAAGTGTGGGAGTATGTGCTAACACTTACAAGGCAAAAGGATGTACTGGAACAGGGCAAGGTCATGTCTCAAAAACAAAGATTAAAAATAGTAAGTAGAAATTTTAAAAAGGAATGTCCAAGGTACATCGATAATGAGGTAAGAGAAAAAAGTCTACATAGTTAGGAAGTTCCCTGACGGAAAGGCAGAGCTAAAGATGAGATGGTGATGGAGGGCATTTACAAGGAGAGATAATTGCTTTGACCTTTGACCGGTCATGGAAGATGAATTCAAGAGCTTGAGTTCCCCCTCCAAATGCATTGTAAGTTTAAAAATATAGGTACATATAGTTATTACAAATTAATCTCAGGAGTAAGAAATGAGTTGGGGAATATGGGAAAGTCTAGAAAATGGCTTTCTTCTGTGAACAACCCAGCTCCATTCCAGGAGGGAACCCAATGAGAGATCACATAGAACATAAAGCAAGGCTCATGGCTCTCCCGTTGAGAGTCCTGAATTTCAGTAACTGATTCCACAGTTCCCATGTGGCGTTTGCTGAGGGGTGGTTCTGGGGACACTTCCAGCCTGCCCTGAGCATGCACCAATTGCACAACAGTAATCAGCCTTGGGGCAGAAAGATGCAGGATTTGCTGGTAGAAGATGGGACTGTCTGTGCTGACCTCAGGAGACCCAAGGAAGTAGGTATGTCTGCTTCCAGGCTCAATGATAACAGCTATATCTCTGCAAGAAAACTGCACCTCAAGAGGGAGAACACCCTATTCCAATGACTTCATGCCATGTGCAATGCCCGCCCTGTGTCTGTGTTGTGTCTCAAGGCCAACACGGTGTTTTCCCTGCTTTTCACACAACCATACCTGTCTCTGCTACAGCGTCGTCTCTCAGTAGGGACATGGATGTGTTGTGATAGGGACTCTGAAATGACGCCTAATGGTTCTTTATTGAAATCTTAGGTTCCCAGCTTGTGGAACAATTGTGAGAGGTTTTGGAAACCTTAGGAGATGGGGCCTTGCTGGAAGAACGAGGCTAGGGGTAGATAGTTCCTTGGGACTAAATTATCCCTAGTCACTATAGGTCTTGTTCTCTGTTTCCTATCCTGCTTTGATTTGAACAACTGTTTTTTATTATGTATTCCTGCTGCCATGATGCTCTGTGTAAACACACAGAGCCAGGCAACTGTGCATAGAACTCTCCAGAACCACGAACCGAAACAAATAACTCTTCTCTGAAAGTGTTTCTTAGGAGATTTTGTCAGTAGTTACATTTAATTTTAGTTAATTAATTAATTAATTTTTCTGAGGTGTTAGAGGTAGAACAGAGGACCCTGTGCATGCTAGGCAAGCTCTCTACTACTGAACTACATCCTCAGTGCTATGTCTTATATTTTTCTATGGCAGCCTGAAATTGTAGGACATTGAGTTAAAAGACCTAATAAAGTTCCAAAGAGATCTTTGTGTGTGTGTATACATATATGTATGTGTATAATCACATAAATTCATTACTCATATATATTATATTAATACATAGAAGATGTGTATGTGAATATATCCTTATTTTTTTATTTGGCTACATACCAATTCCTGAAGTATTGCGCTTGATTTATCTTTCAGCTAGCTACCTTGCATGCTGCCTAGCACACAGTACAGATCTGCTGGGAAAAATCCACTATTCACCCTATGAACTTTCTGTCAGAGGAAGGCAGAAGCAATCTTGGGCTTCGTTGTCCCTCTTCTATCTATCAGGTCCAGGCCCTGGTCAAACAGTGAGGGAAGAGCCCTGAGGAAGACAAGAGGAAGGTTTACCTCTACCTGACCATCTGGACAGCCCAAGTCTAGCACTGAATGCCCATCCTCTCTCTCACCGTGGGGTAGACTGTGGGGAAGAGGGCTCCCTCAGTCACTTGAGGCTTAAAATACTTGCCTTTTTTAATGCGTTCCTGACTGGACCTGTTCCTAATCACCTCAGGTCCAGGCTTACTGCCTTGCTAGTGTAAATAATCCCCTGGAAGGTTTAGAACTTTCTATGGGAAAACTCGCAGGTCCCTGGGAAATAAAGACTACCAGATAAAAATTGTATTTGCTCAATCTAGTAACAGATTGGTCGTCTGCTGGGGTTCTGGAGAAGAAGGAAGTACTATGCCTACCCCTCTAAGCCAGGGTGGCTTGGTGCCTGCCTTCCACCTTGTATAGCCTGATGCACTTCACCCCTGCTCTTGCACTCTCTGAATGGCTTCTCAGAGGCCAACAGGACCCCATGTACGATCAGAAAAGACAACTTGTAGCAAGTTCTTCTCTATACTCCAGAAATAAGCTAGTGGTCAGAGGCCATGGACAGTTGGCTAACCCTGGACCTTCTGTCTCCTCCTTTTCTGACCTACATTTCTGGTTTTGAAGAAGACCCACACAAGTGTCAATTTCACTTCCATCTTTGTCAATTGCCACCTATGCATTTCTGTATATGTGGCTTCACTTCAGTCACTCTCGAGTATTTTAAAATTTTGAAATATATCAATGATCATAGTCTATACCCACTGAAGTTGTTGTGAACATAAGTAAAATAAGAAAGTTCCACAACAGCATGCTTGTATAAAATTGAGAAAAGAAAATACTTTAATATATGTTATATATGTGTATGTATATACAATATATACACATAATATATATTATACATATGTGTACACATAATATAAAAATATATATAAAACACACACATATATATTATACATACCAATTACCTAGGGTTATGTGTGGCTGTAAAATGTTCCCCACAGACCCATATGTTCGAACACTTACTTCTTAGCTAGTAATGCTGTTCTGGGAGGTTGTAGAAACTTTAGCAAGTAGATATTAGTGAGAGAAACTGTCACCTGGGGAAGGAGTACTTATGACTTGCATCTTTGTTCAGTGGGATACGAGCAAGCTGCTTCATGCTTCTACACCATGAAGATACCTGTGCCTATGCCTTCTCCATGATGCTAGACTCTGCTCTTAAACCATGAATAAAAATGAGCCCTTCCTCCCTTTGATTGATTCTTGTCAGGAATTTGGTGACATCAGTGAGAAAAGTAACCAATCCCCCTTGTCAAATCTGAAAAAGTGCTATTTGGTGTCATTTTGACATTCATTTACCCACCAGTTTAACATCAAAGATTTTCCAGTGAAACTTAATTGGTGGAGCTGGGAATATGGAGAGGAGTTTGGAGAGGTCTACATTATAGGGTACAGGGGCTCAGGACGCTCATGAGGCATCACCCAACTTTCTCATTTGTCGGCACCTGCCTTTCAGCCTCAGCCATATCCAGTGTTTGCAGCTCCCTGGAAGGACCATGTGGGTCTGGGCTTTGGGGCTATCACTGGTTACTTGAAAACCCCTACTTACCCTTAAGAATGACTGGTGCATTATCCCTTCCCACTCCAAACAATTGATCATTTTCCTCTGACTATTCCCATTGGCTCTATCCCTGCAGCTCCCACACTCTGTGCACACATTTACTTGCTTATTTGGTGTCCTTCACAGACTCGGCATCCATCTTAATTCAGGGCCTCTATCTTCCAACCTTTGTCCCTACAAGGAAGGCCTTGTATCGGACATGCTCCATTGACAGCATCCATCTGTGTAAATGCATTTCAATGGACTCAGGTTCATTTGCCCCCAGACAGTATTTTATGTTATACTTGGAAAACAGAAACTAGACTGATTTGGAAAGACCTAGGTAGATTGCTCTGCTGGGTCCGAGCTTGGGCGCCACTATGTATTTGAAATAAAGCGAAATGAGGAAGAGTTGCCTTTTTATCACCATATTTTAAAGCCAGGCCAAACTCAGGCTGGTCATCCTCAGAGGATCAGCTCCCAGGCCCTCCCAGTGATGCAAGAAGCCCTGCCTTTGTCTTCTGGTCTAAACATCTATCCCAATTCTCACGAGCAGGGTATTTAAAGGGCAGGGTGACTGCTTGGTGGATTACAGTCATGTGCCATTCATCTCACTCACATATATATTCTTCATTTTAGAGCCTGGGTTCAGTTTTGCCTAGAAGAAGAAAATACTAGAGACCAATCACAGTTACAAAACCATGCCATTTAGTAATGAATGTATTTGCTCATTTGGTAACAGGGGAGAGTGGTTAGGGCTCTCTACTTAGCAGCTGAAGGTTCAATTTCTGGCTTCACTATTTGCTGATTTATAGCCTTTCTTAGTTCTTTAAATATCAGCTTACTCATTTGTAAAATGAGAAAACCCAGGTAATACATTTTAAGTAGGCAGTGAAGGGTCTGGCACACAATATTCTCTTAGCTATTTTTGACAGTAGTGTTGAAAGTAGTCTTATTAGAATTTCCAGCATGGATTTAAAGAGGTAGATATTATACATGCAAGCTTGTTTTATTTTTTTGCCCCTGTCAGGTTAAATTGGGTTTACAATAACTCCAACTTCCAACCTTACACGATGTGAATGTAAAACTTAACCATCAAATCAAATGGCCCTGTACGCAGCAGTAATATGTTTCTCAGAAACATTGGGAGATACTCGTACAGAACTCCAGAATCAGCAGGGGTGCCTATTTGTATTCCACCCTTGTTGCCTCATTTCACATGGCAGATCTTTACCCCCATTGCTGGCAGTCTTTGGGCAGTAGAGGAGTAAATTCCCACCTCCTCTTCTCTCTCATGAATTCTGGGGTGTGGCAATTGTACAGGGAGGCCTTCTGCACCAGACACATAACTAAAAGGTTCATCAGACTGCCAATTTAATACATTGAAGGAGGCCAAAATGGCTCAGAGATCAACAGTTTCTTGATCCACCCATTTATCCCATCCATTAGAATTCATTAATTTCTTTTGTATGCTCAGCAGAGTTGTGGACTGTGTTAATATTCTAAACCAGAGATCTTAGAGACGTGTAGTAAGATCTAAATGAGGTTCTTGATTGAGGGGTATCAATGAATCAGGCAGTTTGTATGGGGTATACATAGGGTGCCTAATAAGAGTAACATCTTAATTTTTGTAGTCCGGATTCCTGGGAAAGGACTCTGAAGGGAGGCCAGAGGAATATGTGTAACTGGGTGAAAGAAAAGCAGGACTGGGCAGAGGGAGAAGCTAAGCTGTGGTATGTTTGAGAGATTCTCTAGCCCACTGCCAGAGGAGCTCTGAGACTGGACTAGCCAGCCCTTCAGAGTTGTTTCTTCTGAGGCAAGAGGACTGGTGACTAGATATAGGCTGCCCTCGCTAACAAAGGGCAGAAATCTTTCACAATATAGTTCCATTGCTTTCAAAGCTTTTCCCAGGGAGGGCTGAAGTCATCAGCAATCAGCTCTCCTAACAGCTAGAGGCCATGAATACATTGATCCCAAAGAATGTTCTCAATTTTACATCATAGTACTCAGTGTTATTTTATTAGGCAGTTTATGTTTATGTACAGTGTGCTACATAAACATTTTTTTCACCAAATGATTCATTAAAAATCTCACAATATTTTGAGTGAAAAAATAGTGACTATATTATACATGGAAAAGGAAAGGACAGCTAAATAAGCCATAAAAATAAATATTCTAGTTCAAAAAGTCTCTAGACTAAATGCTTAATGACAATTGTTAATTATCTTTCTAATTCTAAGAATTTAAGGAATGGGGTCATAGTGGGGGTAAAAGGGATAGCGGTAAAGAGATTAATAGATAATGTAGTTTTCACACAGGAGTTAAAGATAGCCTCCCAAAAAAACACAGACCACTAATGAAGATAACCAGGACTGTAGGAAATTATCTGGTATACCTCACTTTTCATTAAGTATCACATTTACTTCATGGAAGATATTATCTAATCTGCTATCCCTTACTGAAGCAACATCTTGACTCTCTCACCTTACAGAAGAAGCCTCTAACTTACTCCATAGAAGCAGCATCTGGTCTCCCTCACCTTACAGGAGCAGTATCTGGTCTGCCTCACCTCACAGAAAGAGCATCTGTTTTACCTCACCTTACAAAAGCAGCATCTGGTCTACCTCAGTTTACAGAAGCAGCATCTGGTCTACCTCAGTTTACAGAAGCAGCATCTGGTCTTCTTCGCCTTGTACAAGACACGCTGGCAAAACTCATTTATAGGAGAAATATGTGGTTGAAGGATGAAAAAAGACTTTTCAGGAGTAACACAATGATGACAACTAACGGATATAGCCCTAGATGCCTGATTTGTGAATTCAGTCTTTCCTCTCACTGTTCTGGGAGCATTCCAAAGCTGTTGGTACTTCGGAATGCATCCATTTCAAAATCACTTACTTGGTTCTCATACTGGCCAGATCCAACATATTCACATCTATCTTTCCCCATCCCTCCCTAACACAAACTCTTATAAAAAATGTCAACAACGAAGCCGGGTGGAGGTGGCACACGCCTTTAATCCCAGCACTTGGGAGGCAGAGGCAGGAGGATCTCTGTGAGTTCAAGACCAGCTTGGTCAAGAAGAGCTAGTTCCAGGACAGGCTCCAAAGCCACAGAGAAACCCTGTCTCAAAAAACCAAAATAAAAAATAAAAATAAAAATGTCAACCATGCACTAAATATCTATTCAAAATCTTAAAATATGTATTTTAGGAAAACAGTACCATTGTCAACTTGGCTTCCTTGAACTCAGGTGCCAGACCATTTTACTGTTACTTTCTATTTCTCCTGTTCTTTGTCATGTTTGTTAAGTTCCTACAGCATGTCCAGGTCCTGTGTTTGTGAACATTCTTTTAATACTCTATTTATGTCTTTTTTTATTCCTTTCCTCCCTTATATCCTCCCGATCCTAGACACCAGTTCCCAGTTTAGTTCACAAGCAGTTATGTGTGATGTCATAGAGTATGAGGTCATGTCCTATGTGCCTCAGTCCCAGCAATCTTTACTCCTCCCTCCAGTGCCTATTACTACTACCAGTGATGAACAGTAGATACTTGTGTTGTAGATTTTAGTTCTCAGAAGGGTTGCTTAATATAAAATATCCAGAGACCACCACAATTATGTCTAATGCTTAACCAATACTGAGAAGGAGAGGTGACAAGGAGGAAGAAAAAAAGAGAAAGATAGAGGAAGAGAAGGGAGACAGGAAGCAGGAAAGAAAAAAAGAAGAAAGGAACAAAAAAGAGAAGAAAAGAAAGAGCAATGCAGAGAAAGAAGTGTAAGGCAGACATAGAAATAGGCTGAAAGAGAAAGGAACAGAAAAGGAGTGGGAAATAAAGAAATGAGAAGGCACAATGGAAAGAAACAGGATGAAATGTTTTGGGGACAGTTAGGGAGTTATGTATGAGTGTAGAGTAGGGACAACTCTGGATTGCATGAGGGAAAGGGGGCCTTCTATTTTCATTTTCCTGTTCCAGTGTATAATTCAGGGGCCAAACCATATATTGAGCAAGGAGAATATGACTGGAAAGGACAACGTGAATTTACCCTGGAGTAAGCTTAGGAGGAAGTGTCCAAGATAATGAGAGGCTGTCCTAGGAATCATGGTATCTAGGACTGAGGTCAACAGCCGAAAATGCCAGCTGGAACTTAGACTAATGACTCAAACATGAAAAGGGTATCACTTGCTACATATCTCATTCAGTCCTAGCTGAACCAATTCTTTTTCTTGATAAGGTAACGATATTCTGAAAAGCAACTGTGACCTTTCAGGTGTGTTACTGGGAGCACTGATGGGCCCCTGGGGTCATATAAACCCAGAACAAGACTTGTTCATTTGATTGAAGTTCATGGCAAGTGTTCAAGGGCCTAGAACTATGAAGCTAACTTTTCCTAAAGTTTAATGATCTCCTCTGTGTTGAAGGAAATTGATGTTTGGAAAAGAACATCTGGGACAATTTTAGTAATTCAAGAGGCTCCTAAACAGATGCTTTCAAGAAAGATACACAAAAGGAGGCAAGATTAATCTTATTTGCCTTGGTTCTACTTGTCAAAAGCTAGTGACCCTGAGATTGTGCTGTTTACTACTTATCTACTCCTGGCTGTGAATGCCAGAGTACCACTGAGTATTCATAATTGGATGATGATACTGTGTTGGAAATATTATTATTAACAGCAGCTAGTATGTGCATTTCCTGTGTGCTAGAGGACATGACAATCCAACTAAGAAATCCTTGTTATAAAACACCACATGAGAACCACACAACAGACATCATAGTTACATTCTTACAGATGAAGCAACAAAGTTGAAAGAAGCCAATCTGCTCAGGGGTCTTATTTGAAAACTAGGAAAGCTAGGATGAAATCCAAACCTGGCTTCAGAATCTGGACTCTTTATTACAAATGATTTCGTTTGCTTTTTGACATTTTCATTATTTTTTGTCTTATGATTTCTTTACGCTTTCTCCAAATATTCACCAAGTTACATTAATGACCTTGATGTAGGCTCATTGGGCAAGATGCAGGAATTAAGGAATGTTTGGTTCTTGCCTTTGTGAACGTGGCAATTGGGGGTTAAATTTCAGATGGAATGTTATGGTCCAGGGAAGCTCGAGCACCAAATTTATCAGAGTCCTTGAGAACTATTCTCCTCTCCTCCTGGGGATCTCTTTGCCCCTGGACAGGACCAGACTATTCTCAGCATAGAAGAGTGCCCAAAACAAAACACATGGAGGAGAAGCCATCTCATCTCACTCCAAGTGGAAACAAGGATACTGTCTGTATGGCTTCCTCATCTGAACAGCCAAACACTTTAAAACTTTGAATCCTTAAACAGAGCGCTCACAAACCAGTTCTCATTAATAGCTCAATGTAACACCAAACAATCAAGGCACTTACCTATGCCTCGGTTTCCTCTACTAAAACGGAACTGTAGTGGTTTCTGTTTCACAGACAATGAATGGAAATTATGGGGCTTGATCTACTTCAGTATGTCTACTTTCAAGAGCTGATGCATTTATTCAGTCAATATTGAGTGAATGGATCCTGCCTCTGAGGCCAAACTCAACCTTTACAATATTTATGATAAAGGTAGTTCTTCAAGTTAATAATGATTTATGTACAGGAGTTAAAAGCAACTAGAATAAAGTTCAAGCAGGCTTTGCCTTACATAGACAGCGCTTAGAAGATTATGTGTGTGTGTGTGTGTGTGTGATCTATGTCAGCAATGTGTTTAGATTATCTATCTATCATCTATCTATCTATCTATCTATCTATCTATCTATCTATCTATCTATCTATCTATCTGGTATCTATGTATCCATGCATCTATCTAGTGTGTTTTATATCTATCTATTGTGCTTAATATCTGTATATCCAACGTATTTAATACCTATCTAATATAAAGCATATTGGTGGCATAAGGAATCCATCCTAGTTGTTGTCATAAGATGTTTCTGAGGATGGGGAATAAGGACCCTGTTCCATCGCATCTCTGAGAAGCATATTGGACATTTAGTGCTTGTTCCTTAGTGTTGCAGTTAGAGGAGATCTTAACCCTAGTCATGGCCCTTTCTGCTGATGTGAAGATGCAGCTAATCCTGGTGGTGTCAATTATTCATGAAGGACATGGCAGAGCCTCTTTGTTCTCTTTAAATTTTTAGCAGTTCTGCTTCCTATCATTACAGGCCTTTAGGGAACAGTGTCTTGCCACAGAAATATCCCCCTTATTCTATGGCACAAAGTGAGGTAGGCAGAAAAAAATGAAGAGAGATGTAGGTGTTTCTGAGGCTGTTGGTGTGGAGCAATGTCAAGAGCGCTGGACATGTTGTGGGAATCCCCAGCCCTGGATACTTGGAATCAGTTTGACCCTCTGACTAATTAACTCTATAACTTTGGGAACATTATTGAATCTCTTAGCCTGTCTGGGAGATTATAACCAGCGAAACTTTTGTTGGCATTGGTGGTATGACAAGGGCTGATATAGGCTCCCCAGTAACTGTGAAGGCTGGCAGTAATCTCACTCACACTTTACAGTTGAAGCAGTTGGGAAGATAAAATAGGAACAGAGGGATTTCAAACGAAGAGTTCACCCTCTCTTTTCCTTGATGTTACATAAAGTCCAACAGAGAGAACTTCATAGGAAATAAACAAATGTTACAAAGCATCTAGTGTATAGTTAGTGATTGGCAGAAGGTGGTGATGTTTTGCCTCCTGCAACCCTGTAACTCTATGTATGCAGCTGCTGTTTAGATCCCTGAAGGAAAGGACTAAGGACGCAGGAGAACTGGGCCATGGGATGGTGGAAGGGTGATGGGAAAAGGGCAGGCACAGAGCCCATGTAAATGGATCTCTCGTTAAATGACAAAAAGTGAAAAAAAGAAAAAGAAAATGGATCTCATTCACCTAATATATACACCAGATGCAGATCAAAACCTCTTAGAAAAACGTTGGCTGGCATGAACAAACTGCCTAATAGATTAAAATTGACAAGAATTCTGAGGATGTTATTTTCCCTCTGGGATTAATTCAGTAGCAGGGTTTCTTAGCAAATACTTCATCTAGAATGTTTTTAAAATGATGAGCTTCTTGGTACACAAGTATTTACAGCCCTTATGAAGCACGGAATATGCACAAAGATAATGAGATATGAGTTTTGTGGGTTGAGGGGATGGGATGAGGTAAGCTGACCCTCACTTTATTGTTGCTAATACTTTATGCCTGGTCTTCTGAGTTAAGTGCCTCTTAGTTGTCAGCTCATTTAGCATAAATAGAGGTGTTGTGAGTGATTGCTGCATTGTTTTGATTCCTATTATATAAATAAAGAAACTGAGATGTTAAGTAGTTGCTCAAATCACTGGGCTTTTGACTCAGACTGTCTGATTCCAGTACTCAGGTCAGAATCATTGACTTGATAAATACAGACTGGGAGGCAGAAGAACTAGACACAAGTACTTAAAGGAAGATAGGTGGCAGGAACAGGGGTCCCAGGAACCTGAATGATTTAGATCATTGCAGTTTCTAGTCTTCCCTTGCTTACATGAAGCTCACATGATGGTAGGGTCAGGGAATGGATGGCGTTAGGGAAGCAAGTGAAAAATTTTAGGATTGCGTGATCATGGATCAGTACCAGGTTCAGAATGTCTTTGGGATTGAACTCAACACCTACAAGAAACTGGGGGGGGGGGAATCATAGGAGATTATGATGGAAGAGACAGAGAGTCTGTCTATTATCCAGCATCATCCCAAACCTCAGCACATCATCCCAGCTAGATTTGAGGGTAGAGCATAGTTGGTGAAGCTCCAAAAGCAATCCCTCATTGTGCAACTTCTCATATGGAGCAGAACACGAAGCTGGGTGGTCATCTAGCCATCTTCTCCATGCCCTTTACGGATGCTGAAAGCCTTTCTGCCTGACTGAGGTAAAGACCTAAGAGAAGAAGCCAGATAGGAGCTGCAGGAGAATCCTGCAGTATTGCCAGCATACACCAAGAAGTGAAGGATACTGAGCTTAACCTGAGAATAATTCTCATCCCTCATCTCTATCCCCACTGTTGATTACAGCAAAGGGCCTAAGAAGCAGATTGGTGGGTTGTAGAACCATTCGGGACTCAAGCAAAGAGCTAGCAGAACAAAGAGAGGTGGGGCTGGACATATGGCCTAGTCATTAAAGCCCCTGTTGAGCTAACATGGCGACTTAAATTTGAATCCCCAGAATCCATTTAACAGCCAAATATGCCATCCCAGCACTCCTATGGTGAGACAGAAGGCAGAGGCATGTGAATCCCCAAAAGCTTATGAGCCAGCTAGCCTGGTGTATGCACAGAGGACCAACCATGGAATTGCCATGTCTCTGACAAGGTGAAAGGCAAAGACTGACTTCCAAGGTTTCCCTCTGACAACCATAAGCTTGCCATGGCACACACATGCACACACATACATCATACACATAGAGAGAGCAATTTTACAAAGAAGAAAGAGGGCTGGGGGGGGGTGGCGCACGCCTTTAATCCCAGCACTTGGGAGGCAGAGACAGGTGGATCTCTGTGTTTGAGGCCAGCCTGGTCTACAGAGTGAGTTCCAGGACAGCAATGACTCTCCGTCAGAAAAACCCTGTCTAGAAAAGTCAAAATGAATGAATGAATGAATAAATAAATACGATACTTTGTGAGCAGGAAACTGTTAGAGATCTACAGTAACAGTCTAGGTGAGTGATATTGGGACCACAATGCAACAGCAGAAGGATGGGATCCTAGTTAGTTTCAGCCATAACTTGACACAGCCCAGAGTTGTAAGAGGGAACCTCAGTAAAAGATGCTTCAACTAGACTGGCATTTAGACATGTCTGGAAGCCACTATCTTGATGGATGTCAGCGGTCCCAGTCCTGGGCAGATGGTTCAAGTTGTATAAGGAAATCAGCTGAGCATAAACCACAGACAGCAAGCTGGTAAGCATCATCCTCTATAGTTTCTGCTTCTTTGAGTTCCTGCCCTGTTGAAGTTCTTCCCTTTCTTGAGCTTCTACTATGTTTCCTACAAAAATTGGCTGTAACTTGTAAGATGAAAGGAACTTTTCCTCTCCAAGTTTCCAAGTTGCTTTAGGTCATAATAGAAACCAAGCCAAGACAGACGGAGAGAGGTAATGGACATAGGAAAGATCCTGTTGTCTATAATTTTTCAACTGAAGGCATACCTCCCACTTCTCATGAAAGCCACTGGGCTCCTTACCCTCATGAATCAGCTCATCCTAAATGCACTTTTCACAAAGTTCTGTTCCCACCACGGTCCGGTTCACTCATCATCCTTAGACTGGAGTGGAAACGGCACACCCATAAGGAAGTGGCTTCCTGATTCTACACCAGACTCTATCCCAGGTCTCTGTTATAAACACTCATGGTAGCACATACCTCTTTCAAGCCCACAGCAGAGTTATCCTTGTGGTTATTTGATTAATGTCCACTTTTGTTTTATCGAACTTCTCATCAAAAGAGAAGAATCTGTCTTATCGCTTGTTCAGTTTCTAGTGCATAATTGGATATCCTGAAGTGAGTAGCCCTTCACAATCTATGTCCTGAATGTGTGAGTGGACAAATGAATGAATCACGGGATTTGGAAAGGACATCAAGTCAGAGAAGAACTAACCATAGTTCTTAGGTTGTAGGCTTAAGTAGTTGGGGCAATCTTAGTGACTTTTATGATCAATCATGGTTCTGTTTTCAACAAATTACTCTTGGAAGCTGACATCTCCACAGAGAGAATTTTCTCTTCTCTCTGGCTGCTGTGACATGATCTCTGTTCTACCCTGCCCTCCCAACAATGATGAGTTGAAATCTTTAGAAATATCAACTTTCAACACATTGGAAAAAAATGACATCTTGAAATTTGCAGGCAAATGAATAGATCTAGAAAACATCACATTGAGTGAGGTAACCCAGACCCAGAAAGACAAATACAATATTTACTCACTCATAAGTGGCTTTTACACATAAAGCAAAGAAAAATCAGCCTATAATTCACAATCCCAGAGAACGTAGACAACAAAGAGGAAACTAAGGGAGACATATGTGGATCTAATCCACATGGGAAGTAGAAAACGACAAGATCTGAGTAAATTGGGAGCATGGGGATCATGGGAGAGGGTAGAAGGCAAAAGAAGAGGAAGGGAGGGGAATGGAGAAAAATATACAGCCCAATAAAAACAATTTTAAAAAGTTCTATATCACAACTGACTCTTGCTGAGATGGGATGTCTTCCTGTGATGGTTAGTGCCTCCTGTCAACTTGACAGAACCTAGAATCACCTGGAAGACAGGCCTCTGGGCATGCCTGTGGGGGGATGATCTTGATGGCATTAATTGAGGTGGGAAGATCCACTCACTGTGGGTGGCGCCATTCCCCAGCAAGGGTCCGAGGTTGTACAAATGGAGAAAGGGAACTGACAACAGCATAGACTCATCATTCTGTCTCCTGACTGTGGATGTGAGGTGACCAGCTGCTTCCAGCGTCTGCTGTATGACTTCTCTACCATGATAGACAGTACCCTTTTACTTGAGTCAAGAAAACCCTTTCTCCCTTATGTTGCTTTTGTCTGGATTTTTTTTTAATCTGAGCAACAAGAAAAGAAATGAAGGCATTACCCTATACATCTAAGTTCCTCAACACACTGAGGTTCTTTCTTCATGTTCTCAAGGTTTCATGCTAAAGAATCATGCATTCATCATTTAGAGAGGACCACCAGGTCCTGGGCCCATGGAATCCTACATGAAGACTTAGGATGCCCCAGTAGAGGCTCCATCTTCCCTTTTGTGGTTGCTTCTTTTCAAAGGGTTTGAATAATGCTGAGAGATACCTCATCCATAATGAATGGAGGGTAGTCATTGAACTGTAGCCAGTTAACTCCAAAAGTTAAACTGTACTTTCCTTTCTAAGACCCATAGAAGGTTCAGCTTTTCTCAGCCTGCTTTGTTTTCTTCTCTTCTCTCTCTTCTCCTTCATCTCATAGGAGCCCATACACAAAACCTCACTCACTTCCAGGGAAGAGTTGGGGATGCTTCATCCAGTCTCTGATTTGCAACTAAGACAGTATTGATGGAGACTTAGCTGCATTCTGTTTTCTCTAAAGCATCCTTTTGCTTAAGAAAAATGAGAGGTTGATGTGACAGGGCCGGAGAAATATAAATAAATTGAAAATCCATTTACCTTAGCCAAGAATCCATGAGCTGAAATTGTCTGTCTTTATTCCAACTCTTTACTTTGGAACAGTTTTAGCTTTACAAAGAGGTAGAAAGAGAGTATAGAGACTTGCTATATAAACATTGTCTTCCTGTCCTTAATGGAATGCCTTTCACTCTGGGGTCCATTCACCAGAAGTAGGGAATCAACATCATGTTAACTAAACTGTAGAGTTTTTTTGTTTGTTTGTTTGTTTGAAATTCACCAGTTTTCCCATCAGACCACATTCTCTATTCCAGGGGCTGACCTAGGGTACCATATTGCACTTCCATGTTTCCCTAGTTTGGGTTCCTGTTGCTTTAATAAATTCTGATCAAAGCAAATTATCTTACATTTCTCCCCCCACCACAATCTATCATTTAGGGAAATCAGGACAGAAACTCAAGCAGGAACTTGGAGTCAGGAACTGAAGCAGAGGCTATGCTACTTACTGACTTCTTCAGCTTGCTTTCTTATATCACCCAGGACCACCTCTCCAGGAGGGGCATTGTCCCTACTGGGCCAGGTCCTCCAACATCAATCATTAATTAAGAAAATTCTCTCACAGACTTGCCAATGGGCTAATCTGTTAAAGACAATTCCTCAACTGAGATCCCCTATTCTTGGATATGTCTAATGCCAAGACATCCTGTTCTCTTAGTCTCTTCTAATATGTGACAGTTTCTTAGGTGCTCTTTGCTTTTTTATTTTCATTACCTTGCCAGTTTTTAGGAGTACTGGTTAGATATTTTGAAGGATTAGCTTTTACCTGAACTTGTACAATGCTTTGTGATTAAACTTTTATAGGTTTGGGTAGAGGTGAAGTGCCAATCCTACTACATATCTTGAAAAGTATAATACATGAACAAGAGTAAACCCTTGTTTGAAACCAAATATTTTCCAGAAGTTTTAAGCTATTCAGCCCTGCTTTGGGTCTAAGATTTTTCTTGGTACTGTGAATATAAAGGGCACTTGTCTCCTTCACTCCTCCCATCCTCTACTCCTTTACAATACCTTCTTTTCCCTCTGTTCCTCTATCTCTGTCCCTTCCTTTCCCTCTATTTCTCTAGAAAATTAATAGACTTTACTTCAGGAATAAAGACAACCCCATTTTCCCCCTTTCATGTGATACCATGAGGTAGACATAGACATTCCATTTTATAGGTTTTAAGTTGCTCACAATCATCTAGCTATTGGAAGACAGAGTTGAGGGTTGAATTCAGGGTTTTTGGACCACACAACCATGCATGCTTCCTACTAGTTAAGACCTCAAACTATGAAATGCTGTTCAGATGAACCCATGCATGAAGGAAAAAGCTATAAGGATTCTTCTGAATCTTTCACAAAAGTGTTTACCTAGACACGGACTGCTGTATGGCTTCTCAGAGAAGGTGACATTTGACTTAATAAAGATGATCATTCTGGAAGGAAGAAACAGGATTCAAAAATACCCAGATGTAAGAAGAATGAGCAGGTCAGTGTGGGTGGAAGAGGTGTAGGGGAGGGAGATGTTGATCTAGTACCATCTTCCTGGAGTCCTTTCCTGAGGATGTCTGTGAGATCAACCCTTCTCATCTTCTTGTCTCTCTGATGCTAGGACCCAGATGGTTGAGCATCAAGAGCATGAAACACAGAGTCAAGAGACTTGGAGCACATTCTGTCTCTGCTATTCTTATCTCACTCCCCTCTCCATCGGCTCCTGCATCTAACAAATGGGGATGGTACTCACTGCCAACAGGATCACTGCTCTGATGAGGAAAGTAGGGGAGAAAACCCAGTAACAGTCATGCCGCTTCCAGAAACAGAGCACACCTGAGTCATGATGTCCAAACTTAAGAGGCTCATCAAGAAGGCATGCTGGATGGAATTGGAAGAAAGCCCACACAGGTCCTCACGGGAGTCCCATACCATTGCTTACATTGTTGCTTTAATTTTAAGGACTCATGGACCAATTTTCCACCAGTTTCTCAAGATTTGATTAGGGGCATTACCATCTCAGGTCATCTGGTCATGCTGCAGTCTGAGAAAATTACATATCCAAGGCTTTGATGGAGCAGTGGATACATTTGGGTCACTACAGCGACCACACATCCTGCTCTGGTCTGAATTAGTTCTCAATGCCCCATTATATTCCTAGAAAATCACAGCTAAGGTTGGCATTCTTTGTGAGCTATCTGCAAAATTTCCACCCCAGCCTTTACTGCAAAGATGACAGAAATCTTGGTGCTGCAAAGACTATAGTCTTACAAAAACCCAGGTTAGGCAGTTTTATCCTAATGAGGTTTAATCTTCACCATCATATCAATATCAAGTTAGAATATGTATGCCTGGGCCACAGTCTCACAGCTTTTGAAATGTCTATGCTTATTGCTGAAAATTCACTAAATGGTGTGTGTATGTGAGTGCTTGTGTGTGTGTGTGTGTGATTGTGTGTACATGTACACACGTGTGTACATGCATGTGGAGGCTAGAGGTCATTCCCCAGAAATTGTCTGCCTTGTTTATTGGAATAGAGTCTCACACTGACTTGGAACTTTCCAAGTAGTGTAGAGTGGTTGTCCCAAAATGTGCCTATCTCTGCCTGATTGGCTTTAGTTTTAGTATAGGTTCTGGAGATCAGACTCCAGTGCATAGCAAGCACCTTACTGACTGAGCCATTTCCTAAGTCCTGAGTATGTGGAAGCATGAGAATGAATGTCCTATGTTTTAACATTCTGGTTTGTTGAGTGGGAAAAGAATAGGCTTTGGATCACCCAGAGTAGGGTACAAATTTTAACTCTTCTATTGCTTCTTGTGCTTTTGTGAAGCCACAGTGGCATCTCCACTGTGTGGGGCAGTCCAGGAAAAATGGCCTCTGTGGCAAATTAGTACAAACTTAGGAGCTCCCAAAACATGTCTTTCTTATGTTGTGCCCCTGGAAATCCAAGATCCAAAATGGATTTCACTCTGCTGAAACCAAAGTGTTGGCAGAGTTGTTTCCTTCCATGGGCTCTAGATGCCATGTCTCTCTCAGCATCTAGAACCCACCTGCTGTCTTTGGCTCATAGCCCCACTCTGTCAGCCAAGTCACATGGAAGCATCTTTAACCCTCCCACCCCCGGTTCTTCTGCTTCCCTCTTCTAGCTTCATTCTCATGGTTTCTTTGGGAACAGCCACAATCTGAGAGATTTTCTCCATTCTCAAGGCTTTTACCATAATCAAATTTGTGAAATTTCCATTGCTCTGTAAGGGACACACTCAAAGGGGCCAGAGACTCAGGTGTCTTCAGGAGCTATTGTTCTGCCTACTGCAACAATTGTCCCCAGGGTGGCTGTGACAGTGATGGGGGGCATCTCCATTCCTCTGCAAGAGTCTCATAGACAATGCAGGTGAAATTGCCCTCAGGGGGTCGCTGACCACATGAACAGTCACCAGCCATTGTCTTGAGAGGACTCTTGTTCTAACATGGAAGACTCTCTCATCTCCACAATACGGGGTAGAGGTGATCCATCCCCAGGCCCAATCTTCATTTCTGCAAGACTGTCAAACCTGCTCAGCTCAGGTAACTCTCTGTATGTGTAAGCATGTGCTTGGTCTCCACTCTTTCCTTTAATGGTGACCTTGAATTGCTCCATTGATCCTACCAATCTTGTCTGGAAGAAATGATCTTCAAGAAGTCTTCCCTCTGGAGAGACAGGTAGCTGAACCACACCTTTAAGTCTGTCCAAAGATGAAGCCAGACCACATCCTCTTGGCCTCAGTGTGTAGACTCTCACTAATTTTTTTTTTAATTTTCCTTCAATACTATTTGACAGACTTGGGAGCAGAGCATAGGAGACTTTGTGGAAATATTACACCTCCTGAAGCAGCCCTAGTGAGGATTCTCAGGCTTTCTCACATATTCCCTATGAGAAGCCAGAGAACAGTGATTTAGTCTCCAAACCAGGGTTCTTCTCTCTAACGGGTGTGTTTCCATCAAATAGACATAGCTTGCTTGCATGAACGATCACTTTCCCCTATTTTCACCAGCTATTACGAAGCCCAGAGAGAAAATTGCTGTCCATCTCAAACAAAGCTTTAAAACATTGTAGCCTGCGTAATGCCCATTAATTTATTTTCCTCCTCTTATTGTCCCTTTTCTCTAATTCCTTCGCCATTTCTTCATTTTGGTTATCATTGATACTATCTGCAAGCCCAGAATAAGGCAGAATAAAAATTATGGTAAGTTCCCCAGAATTTCTTTTCGTATATGAGAAACATAGTCTTAATATGTTTCTATTTGTTCTCAACACAAAAAGAAAGAGAAAAAAAAATCAGTGATGATATATGCAAGTTAACTGTTCTGGTTTGCTTTCTGGTACTGTGATAAAACATTCTGACCCAAAGCAGCATGATAAGAAGAGGTACATTTGGATTACACTTCCAGGTAGCAGTTCATCACTGAGGGAAGTTGGCACAGGAAGTCGAAGCAAGAACCTGGAGAGAGGAACTAAAGCAGAGACCACAGGGGAATGCCTTACTGGCTTGCTCAGACCATGAGATTGGGCATCTCAGCAGTCCCAATCTGATGCTGAAAGTCTGAAAGGTTACTAAAGAGCTACTAGTTTTTAGCTCACACTGGAAACCTGGAGAAACTGGTTCTACTATTATTGAAGGAGCACTGCAGCAACAGGATGGATAGCCTTGCCAGCAAGAGTGGAGCCAATTAGGCAAGAAGCAAAGATTCTGCTTCCATGTCTTTTTATCTGGGTTGCTCTTGAAAGATGCCTTCCACATCTAGGGTGGCCTTCCCTAGTAAAACAATCTGACAAAGAAAGTCCTAGTCATGCCCAGGAGATTGCATTTTAGTTGATCCCAGAGTCAATCAAGTTGGCAAGTAAGTGTAATGAACCATCACACTGACCCTTGGCATGACTGAAGCCAGCATCACCATAAGGACAGGTTCTTCTGCTGACAATGTGAAAGAAACCCCACACTTTGTATGCAGAACACACCAAAACCATAAATGCCAGCATTCTAAATGGCTTGCTTGCAGTTAGCAGATTTCTGGAACCAAAAGTATTCTCTTTTCTCAGGGACACTTAGTTTTTATTGTGTTTTTACTCATGGTCAGAAGACATCAGTAAATTTGTGAAGGAGATTGAAGATATCTTTGCAAGGCATTCTGAAACATCCACACCCTTGCTTTTGGATGTGAGCTTGTGTTCTCAGAAAGGAAATGCAGAAATGACCTTCATGGGCTAAGAAAATGACTCTGGTAAGGTACATCCTACACAAACATGAGGACCCAAGTCCCATCCTCAGCATTCATGTAGAAAAGAGAGGTGTGGTGGTGCCTATTGTCCCATTGCAGAGGAGGGAGAGACAGGATAATCCCTGGGGCTTGCTGGCCAGCCAGCCTCAGTAAGTTGGGAGCTTCGGGTTGTGACAGATTTTATTTAAAAAAAATAAGATGGATAATGACTAGGAAAGACACCTGATGACCCAGTGTCAACCTCTGGCTTACACACACACACACACACACACACACACACTTGTTTTACACTTTAGAAAATTCTGGTAATTGTAAAAAAAATCAAGTTTTATTTTTTTAAATCAATACTAATAAAACCTCTACTGAAACTGAGCTAGAGGAAATCATAAGAACTCATCTCTGAAGCCAGCAAACAGAATTACAAACTTAGAAACCTCTCAAATTCTGTTAGATCATGCCTTCTCTTCTGCGTTTGTGCATCCACAGAGTCTAGAGCATGGCAAGTGCTTGACGAATCTTTGTTGAGTTAGTAATACCACCTCCCCTCAAAGAGATGAAAGTCACAATTAAGCCTCAGTAGAACATGTCAAGCCTAGTATTTGTCCATGTGAAGGACAGACAGTGTGCACTGGACATACACACACCACAACACATCAAAACCATGGAAGAAAAACCCACCATACCCGAACTATAGAGAAGAAATGTTGATTTCCTTCACTTTTCCCACTTGGCAAAGATGTCTGAAAGATTGCACACAGAACACTCCCATGTACGATCACTCTCCTGGGTGTGCTGAGGTTCATGTGCAATTCTCAGTGTGACAGATCAATCTCTGTCCACATTTTTCTCGCTTAAGAAAATATATCAGCACACAAGTGGATTAGAATGTTACTCTAAGAATCATGTCAAGCACTGAAATTAATTGAAAAGGACATTATCACTGTCTTGCATTGTGCATGGCTTCAGTGGGATGTGACATGTGAAGGTATCTCATAATAATCAACACAGCACTTAATTATGATGCCAAGATTCAGTGTCGCTCTACAGAAACCATGCCTGGGACCACTGCGTCCTCACATGACACGCTGAGACCATCCTAGCCCCAGAGGCACCATCTGTGAGGCTCAACCTAACCCCACTGCAACAGTCAATAAAGGCTTTTGCTGCTCATGTGAGTGCTAACTCTGTTGTGGATTATTCCTACAAATGACAAGCCACGTAGGGATCGCAATGTCAATTTCAACTCCGTTTGTGCCTTCATGGCCTTGAAGAAACAGAATAGCCAGCAAACTTACCACTCCACCGCCGGCTGAGTGCACCAGCACAGACATCCCTTCCCGGAGGTTGGCAATCTCAAAGAGCATCGTGTATGCTGTGACGAAGTTCATGGGGAAAGCAGCGGCCTCAGAGAAACTCATGTCGTCTGGGATCTTGTAGACAAACTCCACTGGTGTGCAGACTACCTCAGCCCAGGCATTGTAGTTGACAAATGCCATGACACGGTCTCCAATCTGGGAATAAAGAAATAGAGAGTTAAAGGAAACTGACTCATGATGGAGTTCTAAGGAGGACAGCGCTCATCGGGAGCTGTCCGTGGTACATAATATGAGCAGTGTTTCTCTGACATACCTGGCATAGGGGGCTTCTCCTAACCCATACACTATGACTTCTGTAGAAGTCTTTCTGATTTTCATATTTGTTCTTTGATGAAACAATCACATGTCTGTAGATCTGCAGTGAAATCGCCAGTAAACTGCTATAAATCATATGATTATTTAATGAGCTATTGAGAACTTTTAGGCTTCCTAACTACCTATCTTCCCTTCTATTGTCTCCTCTCCACAGCCATGAATTTGGGAGAATTCATTCTGTCACTAGAATAATACTCCTATTCCTCCTCCTTTACCTTCTCTCTTATTTCTTTTCCTCCTCCTTCTTAAGCAGTCTCATGCTTTCTAGGATGGCCTAAAACTTACTACGTAGCTGCAAGTGACCTCCTCTCTCCACCTTCTGAGAACTGGGGTTTTAGGTATGCGCCAGTATGTCTGGTTTTATACACTGCTGAGGACTTGAACCCAGGACCTCATGCGTGCTAGGTAAGCACTCTACTAATTAAGCTACATCCTTGTCTTCTGCCACTAGAATTCTGAAGACTGTTTAGGTGGTAGCAGAGGCTTGAAGAGTATCAGTACACCTGACAAAGTTAGGATGATACACATCCTTCCTCTCTCCTTCCCCAACTGTCATTCACCCAAACCTCATGCCCTTCCTTTACGGCTTCTTTTAGCTCTCATAGTCAAGCACCCTTGGACTTATACTTTGGCTCAGAATGAATTTCTCTTCATGAGAGGTTGTTGTATTTGCGTATTTGATTATAACAGAAAAACCCATTTGCTGGGCAAAACCAATTCTATACTGAGCTCTAACCTTCATATCACATCAATTATTTAGTCTCTGTGACAGCTTTCTGGGATAGTAGCCCCACTACGCACATGTTGACACTGAAGGTGCATTATGTCTCTGCCCTGAGGTCACACAGACAAAGAGCTGTCTGTTTCCACATATATTATATACATCATTTCATAATATCACAGTGCTCTCCCACCATGATTGTTTATATAAGCCCCCTCTCAGCCTTGAATTCCAAGCACAGGTGATATGCTTGGAATGAATATTGGAATTTAGAATGAGTTACAGTTCATATTTTTAAATTGTTCACATTCTCTTGAAAATTGCAGGTGGAAAATACTTTGGGTGGTGGGGCTTAGTAGGCAACACTGCCTGGGAGGAATATTTTAGTAGAAAATCAACTCTTAAGCTGATGGTGTGAGCATGGAGATGTTTCAGACACTGGCCCAAAGGAGTGAAGACCATGTTTTTCATGTGTGGAAGGGTTGATGTGGTCCAAGAGATTCTACAGTAGTCTGCTCCCTAGGACCAGACAGCTCTGTTTATTTGGGGATAAGGTTGCTGCAACCTCAGTGTGTGGATGTCATAGTATCCATAAAGACTTTCCTGTCTGTCCTGGATCCTATCAGATCTGGGTTAAGCGGAGCTCAATTAGATGATAGAGATGGAGACCAAATATGTAGTGTTCTAAGAGAATCTGCACATCTCTGTCCCAACGTCACGGTTTCCCTGCTGGAGCTGAGAGAGCTCAATTTAGGGGAGGTATCTGAGTCACTGAACCCTGGTTTCCTTGACAGCAATAGGAACAATGCAGTCTTCTTGGTTTGAGAGGACAACTATCACCATGATGATGATGGCTGGCACAGAGGAGTAGCTGCTACTTACATCTTTCCTTTTTGCTGGAGATTTAAATGACTTAGACACAAACAGGTTCTCCTGTCTCTGAGTCACCCTGGTCTAGACAGTGAGAAGTCCTTGCTCAGACTTACCTGTGGCTCTGATCTAAATTTGCCTTCTTTTTTCTCATCTCTCAAGTCTGTAAGTAATCCTGGACTCATTGAATACTGGCTAGAAGTAGACCTCCACTTTGATGGACATAGTTCAGTTTCAAGCTTAAACATAAATATATTTTATAATTTTGGGAGGGGTTTCTGGAATTAGAATCTGATGGAAATTAAAGTTCCCTTCCCATGAAACAACACCTAGCATCCCCAAAGATGCATATTCACGTCTACCTCCCTATTTCAAGACATTTCGATCCTTCACAACCAATGTATTAGCATCTTCCAAGGGCCATGGAATCCAGGTTCTATAAGCCACCTTCCTTGAGTGACACATCATAGACTGGTCAACCTATCTTCTAACTCAGTTATTTAACCATTCTGTTTTAGTGATGAGGGAATCAGATAAACCAGCTGAAATTCTGCTAAAACTTCACTGAGGAATGAGGACAGGACTGGGAGTCCAACTTATTCTCATTTATTCTTCCCGTGCCTAGATAGACTCCCTGCTAGTCTAGTTCACTGTTCATTTGTGCCCAACCAGATCTCAGGATTAATGGTCCTTGTGGACATGAAACTAGGTAGATGGGAGATCTACAAAAACACACAGGCAGGAACTGAACAAGAGAAACACAGCTTAGAATGAGACAGGAGAGTGCCACTGGGTGGGATAAGTGCTATGCTGTAATGTTTAGTGGGTGTGTGGCACATGGAGGCATCTTGCTAAAGGCTTAACTTGGGTTGACTCATGTAAGCTTTGGCAAAACCCAAGAGGGCACAGCTGGGCACTGCATTCTTATCAATAGCTGATCTGACCAAACACTATGAAAAAGGGTGAAAAGGAGAAATCTTTTTGAAATGACAAGTTTTTAAAAATAGCATATCATTATTAAAGATAAATGGAAACAACAGAAGAAACACTAATAGTTCATATGAGTCACCAAGTGCTAGGTAAATTGAAACATTTGGGAATTTGAAATATTAGTTTCTTATATTACAGTCTTCAAATTTGCTATGGTCAGTGTCAACTTCCAAGAATTAATGGCTTTCCTAAAGAAATGGTTCAGTTTTTATATATTTTTATATATTTTATTATATCTTTTTATATATTTTTTATATATTTTATTTATATTTTTATATATTTTATATATTTTTTATTATAATTAATTCTACCATTTTATTTTCCTTGTAGCTTAGTGTTCACTTCCTATTCTTACCGAACAATAGCAACAACCTCCTTTAAGATGGGTTCTGTTGTAGCTCTTATATCATAAATATCTATCTTCATTTAAAGGAACCCAAAGAAACGTGGAATCACTGTCAAAGGCTATGGAGCTGGAGAGTAGTAGTGTCATGGTTGGCATCCAGGTACTTCAACTCCAGACACATATGAGTAATCTATTGTATTTGAGGTAAGTGCTATGAAGAAAACATACTGTGTAGAAGTGCACAGCAGGGGAATCTATGATGGCATACTGACTTCTTTAAGTCACTTTCCTCATCTTTGAAATGGATGCCATGTTCATGATGCATTGTGGATCCAGTGCACTTAGCACAGAACATGGAAAACAAATGCAGAGCAACATATGCATCTGCTTTACAAAGAACGAACTGGTTCCAAAACTCAGGGACTCACAGATCTGTCATCCGCTGGTCAGCACAGATCTGCTCCACTGCACGAAGCAGAAGGAATAGCTTCCCAATGAAGAAACTGAGAGGAAAGAGAGGCCATTCCTCTGGCAGTGACTCTGTTAAGTATTGTCACTGATGACAGCACTTGGACCAGAATATGAAGAAAGCCTAGCGCTGGTTTCTTCCTCACAGAACTGTGAAAACTGAGACATAAGCACAGTGCCCCAGAGTGGCTAATGGCCTCTCGTGTCCACATGGAGTGAAATGAATTGAGGGTTTCAAAGGGCTTCACGGTGGCAGTGGATGGCCACTCTTAGGTCTCTCATTAAACTTCCGCCTACCATTTAGTCATTTATTTTCTTCTCAAAATAGCAAAAGGGACCAGGCGATAAGATCAGCACACACATATATACTCGCCTACATGTGGAATACATACCTGTATTTATCCAAGTACTTAATTCTACTAAGAAAATTAAATCATGAAGTCAAAATGACACAGTGGGTATTCGTATTGGGTTTCTCCCATACAACACTCTGTACAGGAACATAGGAACCTAATAGGGACTTTGTAAAACTATGTGCTGCTGAAGATCACTAGCAGAAGAGAGGGATTGCTATGAAGGCTTGATATTACTGTCAAGCAAGGGCTAGACCTTGAAAGAGCAATACTCGACTTCATATAGAAACAAAAATATAAAATAGAAAAAAGAAAGCATATTTAACAAGTGGTGCTGGCATAACTGGATACCAACATGTAGAAGAATGAAAATAGATCCACATCTATCACCATGCACAAACCTCAAAGTCCTAATGGATCAAAGACCTCAACATAAAACCAACCACACTGAACCTCATAGAAGAGAAAGTGGGAAGTACACTTGAAAGCACTGTCTAACACTTCTGTTTACTGATATTGGTTCAATGCTCAGGGATAGCAGAATAAGCAGAGTAAGATTTTCCTTTGGGACCATGTGGAGGAGTGAAGGACAAACAGATCCATACATGTGCAGCTCTTCCAGAAAGAGAAATATGTGCCTTGGTGACAGTGTCTACTAGGGACAGAGAATGTAAAGTTGTCTTTAAAAATCCAAAGCTCTTCTTTTCTTCTTCTCTGTGTTTTTCTTCTCCTTGGTCATTAGGACATCTTTGACAGAAGCATCGCTAAATGGGATGAGGTTTCCAGGCATCCCTCCACATGCACTTAGAACACTCAGTATTTTCAGGTAGATTGAAGCTCCCACTGCAGGTTGAAGGTCAAGTTGAAGAGAATGTTGGCGCTGGATTTTAGAGGGCTCATCTTCACTCATTCCTTGCATGTATTTTTGTAACATTGGGGTGAGGGTGGGAACATGGGTAAAGACCATGAGATTCTAGGAACTGTGACTTAGGCTTTGGTGATGTAAATCTGGGGTCTGTGTCTGCTTTCTATCTGTGTCTGCTTTCTACCTTCTAGCCTCACAGAGAATTATTGATTATTGCATCTTCTGAACCAGAGGGAATAGTAAGAACCTTTATTCTCTCTCTCTCTCTCTCTCTCTCTCTCTCTCTCTCTCTCTCTCTCTCTCTCTCTCTCTCTCTCTGTGTGTGTGTGTGTGTGTGTGTGTCCACTATGGTTAGAGTAAAGATGCCTGTTCTCTAAAGCTGGGTATGGTATGTTCTTAGATGTCAATCTCCCTGCCTTTCTTCTGAGATCCCAGTTATGAGTGAGAAACCTTGAATTTGATTTATAGTAAGTTTTCAGATGCCAAACTCCTCAGTTTTATATGGATGATGTTGCTGCACTATTTCATTAGATTGTGTGTGTGTGTGTGTGTGTGTGTGTGTGTGTGTGTGTACCACAACACTTGTATGGAGGTCGGAGGACAACTTGTAGTTCTCCCCTTCAACCTCGTGTGTTACAGGGATTGAACAAAAGTCACCAGGCTTGAAGGCAAACACTTTTAACCAAATGACACCTTACCAGACACAGTGCTTCAGTTTTTATGGACTAAGTTGTATTTAGTTTGTATTAAGACAGTAGGAAGAGTCATGCGTGCATTTTTTTTTCAAAATAAAATGTTTTTTTTTGATTTTTGTGGAGAATATCACATGTGAATGAAACAGAATAATTAAATAAACCACTTTCGTGTAGCCCTCTTCCTAAAGCCATTAATCCCTCACCAATTCTATCCCATTGTCAGGATGAGAGTCCTTGACTTAAAGTATTTTTTTTAATCTAAAACCCTTTCTTATCCATTCCTGAAGTAGCTCATGATTTGTAAATGGTAACTTAAAAGGTATAAACCAGGTAAATACTTTAAGGAACCGTATTATAAAGTAATTAACTCCCCTTACTTTTGTGTTTTGTAGCTGATTGCTAGGCCTGAGATGGTGGGAATGGTAGCTGTAGATGGAGCAAGGGACTGTGCACTTAGTTACTACAAAACCAAATAGTCTTAAAAGCTACATTAAGTAAATACGAAAAAGGAATACAATAAGACTTGTCCAGCCCACTTCCTCAAACTGTTGCCAAGAGCAACGAAGACAGTATAAGAAAAAAAAAATCCTAAATAATAAGCAAACAAATAAAGTCATGAGATTTTTTGGGAAGTCCTATCATTACAAACATGGTTAATGTTAAGTAGCTCAAAGTGACAAAATAAATATTACAGCTACTATTTCAACTGTGTCTTGCGTAGCTTTACTTCCTCACAGATTCAAGATGGTTACCGCTGCTTACGTCAGAATAAAACTTTACCTCGTATCCTTTCACGCTGTCCCCCAGAGCTTCAACGATCCCAGAACATTCGAATCCTGGCACCAAGGGTGTCTTAGGAGGGTTGTCAATATTCCCTTGGCGCACCATCAGGTCAATGAAGTTCAAGCCACTGTGGACAGCAAGCAGAAAGGAAGAGATTCAAAATGAGATTTCCCCCCCAGAGCATCACTCTGGCTTTTCTTCCCTTTCCCTGCCTTCCGCCTTCTCCCACCTTGCCTCTCCTTCCTTTTGTAAAAAAATTTCCTGCTTGCCAAAGTGTCCCTGGTAGTAATGCCACTTAGCTAGATATCAGCAATAAAACAAAATTCAATTATCTCTATGCGGATAAGTAATGCTTTCCTGGCACTGAAGATTGCTGCGGTTCATGCTCTAATTTGGCCCCCTATCCTCCCTCAGAGTCTGTTTGTGCTTATCCTGAAAACCAATAGTGACTAGATTGATCATTAGACTCTCTAGCACTTAATCCAAGGGAACAAATATACTAGGGCGTGGTTATGAACAGACGCATGGAAAGGAGCCGGACACAATGGCTACTGGTCAATCTATGAGACAGAAAGAGAAAGGAGACCTAATTTAAAAGGGTTCAAGACAACCAACCACCTCTCCTCGATCATCACACATATTTATGCCAGCACTGTGCACAAGCAGCACCAGTAACAGTGAATGGGCCACATCAAGAGACTGCAGCAGTTCCTGTGGGAGGAAAGTGACTCAGAGAAGGGCCATCAAAGGATGGCCCCAGTGGAGTGAGAATACAGAATCTAAGTCCAGTCTGGATGAGAGAAGTGTCTTTGTTAGGGTTTCTATTGCTGTGACACAACACCACGACCAAAAAACAAGTTGGGTCGGAAAGGATTTATTTGGCTTACACCTCAGCATTGCTGTTTATCAACGAAGGAAGTCAAGACAGGAACCCAAACAGGGCAGGATTCTAGAGGCAGGAACTGATGAAGAGGTCATGGAGGGGTGCTACTTACTGGCTTGCTTCCCCTGACTTGCTCAGCCTGCATTCTTATAGAACCCAAGACCAACAGCCCAAGATGTCACTACCTACTATGGGCTATGCCTCTCCTCATTGATCACTAAATGAGAAAATGTCTTATAGCTGGATCTCAAGAGGTATTTCCTCAGCTGAGGCTGCTTCCTCTGATGACTCTAGCTTGTGTCAAGTTGACACATAAAAACACCCAGTACAAGAAGTTAGAGTATTTTCTGTTAACTCATTACTTTTAAAATGAGACAGTTATGAAACTTATGTCTAAGTCATAGCCACAGGAAATCATATGCTCAATTTCACTGATGCTATCAATGTACCCAATGGCTTTGCGTACATTGGCTTCAATCTAGGGATGTATTTAACTTCATTTGCTGACTACACAGAGGAACACGTCTCATTGAAAACACGCCTTTTATCAAGAGATGCAGTCTTTACAAGCTTCTCATTTTCATTAGCTACCATATAAAAGAAATGATTCCATCTAACCCAAGGTCCACTAGCAACTGGCCAAGCAATAAAGCTTGAATGATTTTGAACATAGAGAAGCCTCTTTGAATCTAACTCTACCTGTGTCCCCTGCTCTCTCACTCATTAGTCTCATCCATACAGGATGGAGGAAGGCAAAGAGAATGATTTCCTTGAAGGGTGGGCTTAAAAGTCGACACTTTCTCAGGATTCTCCTGATTTGTGAGTGAAGTGAGGTCGGCAACTTGCTTCAGGTGACAGATCTCTTGTAAGGAGCCCTTCGGAAGACGACTGTGAGCCTTATGACACTCCTTAATTTCTATAGTTCCTAGCACGCAATGTTCCCACAGTCACACCATAAAGAAAGTGCTCAAATAACGCCTGCTAAACGAAGGACTAGTCATGGATATGTGAACGTTTGCACTACAGGCCGAAAGCGCACCTTTTTCCAACACCAGAATGATGGGAACACTTTTGAAGTGGATGCTCAGACTTTCAAGGGGTCTACTTCAATGTTTTTAAATAATCATTTCTGTCATTTCTTAACCAAATTGTTCTCCAACAATAAGTCCTGTTTCTTAAGGGTTTGGGGATATGGAGGTCAAATCTCAACTCCACCATTTCTAACTATAGGACCTTGAATAAATAACTTGGCTTCTCTGCCCTCAGTTTCCCCATCTGAAGGCAAGGGTTAGGCAGCACCCACAGGCTTGTTGTGAAAATTAATGAATAGTGAAGCCCTGAAACAGAGCATTGGCCTCATAGAAAGTATTCAAGAAACAGCAGGCTCACAGTGCACATCTTCAGTTAAGAGGGCAAGAAGTATGAACATTAGAGGAAGTCTCACCCCTCTTCTTAAAATAAAATAGGGGATGTGTTAAAAAAAAAAAAAAAGAAACCATTCCAGATCTTACATAGGACAACATCAACTATGTACAAACCTCGCTTCTGTGAAAAGGTCCATTGTTCAAAGTTACTGTAGAACAATAAAAAGAATTTCTGTGTCTCGAATCAAGCACTCCACCTCACCCACGCACAGTTCAGTTCACTGTCTCCCTTTGTGCGATAACTTCTGGTTTTCCAAGACCCAGATCGCGAAATGCCAGAAAACAACCACTCAGCCATTTTGAAAACACAGCCACCCCGGAAAAGGCTTCATGCTAGATGCCCAAGAGGGCTGTCTTCAGTCTCCTTCGGCATGAAGTGGACCTAGTGGCTGTGAGCTGAGATCCGTGCTATTGAACTCTCAGTGAGAAGAGTTAAGATTTACTGTTTCCACACTAAGATATTCGGTGATTCCATCAGGGCACAGGGAATGCCCCTGTTCCTGGGAGACAAGCACTTCAGTGTCTATTGCAGTACAGGAGACCTGACCTATTGGCAGTGGACTACGTGTATCTGTGGCAACTTCTACATCTTCTTGAAGCAGATACAGCTTGAGTTTGTTAGGAGTTTGATTTGTGGTAGGGACTGTACTGAGGATTTTTGTTTTATTATTTAAAACTCAACAATACTCCCATGAGCAATGAACTGTAGTACCCATTTCCAAATGAGGAAACCAGAGACGCAAAGATTAAGCCAGTGTTATCTTAAAAAACATGAAAGGATTTGACTTCAGGCATAATATAAACTTGAGCCTTTGCAGAATGCAGTCCACTATGTGTGCATGTGGCAGGTGTGTGTGTGTGTGTAGTGTGGTGTAGTGTATGTACATGTGTGCATGCCTACATGGAAGCCAGAGGACATTGGCTGGCCACCTCTATCACAATCCAGTTTATAGCCTTGAGACAGAGTCTCTCACTGAATGTGAAACTATGCTGGCAGCCAGCAAGCCCCAGTGATGCTCCTGTCTCTGCCTCCCTCAGTGCTGAGGTCACAATCATGAATGATGTCACATCTGGCTTCCATGGGCGCCATGGAATTTGAACTCAAGTTCTTGAGCTTGTAGAACAAGTGTTCTTATCATCCGAGCCGTCTCCCCAATCTCCTGAGTATGCTACCTCTTCATGGAAACTTCTCCAGCAATCACGCTGGGGAAACTGGCACATCCTAGGGCAACATGTATAACTCCTTACCCCTTCCCACTTGTCAGCAGCTCAGTGTGCCAAAAGGGAGTCCAATATCGGAAGTGCAGCCATTCATAATCCAAGCAGGAACTATTCTAAGAAAAAGATTTTATTCTTAATTATTTGTATGTGTTTGTGTCTGCCTGTGTGTATGTGCATATGAAGTGGCACCTGAGGAGACTAGAGGCATGGGCAACCCATGAACTTGAAGTTACAGGCAGCTGTTAGCCGCTTAAAGTGGGTTCTGGGTCCTCCACAAGAGCAGTGTGCAATCTTAACCACTAAGCCATCTTCTTGTGAGTTTTTGGTGTCCCCAGAAGCCAGAAGAATGTGTTGAATCCCTTGGAACTATAATCACAGATAGCTATGAGCTACCATGTGGGTGCTGGGAATCGAACCTGAGTCCCTGAGAAGAGCAGCCAAATGCTCTTAACTACAGAGTCATCTCTTCAGCCCCAGGGAACACTTTCAATATGAGCAAATAAATTATCCCAACAAATGGTTGCTCCCCAAAAGTCAATAAGTGGAAATATTCTGAAGAGAACAATTTGGTGCCCCATCATGCCTCTTCCACTCCAAATTTGTTTTTCACACATCTTTCTACTGGAATCTTTTTCCTTGAACTCCCGGTGTGGTTTCATAAAACCCAAACCTACAAACTCACAAGTACCATCATCCACCGCCCACTGAAACATTATTTTTTCAGCCAAAGCAATGATGTTAGAAATAGGAAAACAAAAGCCACGTAGTGAAGACTGTTGACCTCAGCGTCACGGTACTTAATGCATTTAATTTTCCATGGCTACAAAAGCAAAGCAAAACAGTGGGCCTATCAAGCCATGCGGCTTCACAATTACAGTTTCCAGTCCTCTCTGAGGTCACCTGATTTCTACCTGAACACTTATGCGGGGCAGTTGTTGAGGACTGTGCATAACTACCCAGGTGCACATGAGGGCTGGAAGGGAGAGAGGTAGAGACAACCTCTCGATGCCTCTTCTACTGAATTTCTTTTTCTTAAGGGAAGAACAATTTATTTTGGCATTCAGTTTGAGGGTGTAGGCCATCAGGACCAGAAAGGCATAGCAGAGTTTGTTACTCCCTGAGCATGTGACAAGGACTCCTTACATCTCTCATTTACATTTTATATCACAACTTGCAAGTATTTGAAATAATTGCAAAAAAGTGTTTGCAATTTCTATAAAAAGTGGTATAATTTTAATATATATAAACTCATTTTTCCTCCTATATTAAGTTATTTGCCAGAAGTTAGGTATAAAGGGCTATTATTGATAAACACAATCCTGAAGGGGTGAAGGCAGCGGCATGAAGAAGGTATCCTGAGAAACAGTCATCATAAGAAGAGGGTACCAATGTAACGATAGGAAATATGGAGGCATTTGGGGACATTCCTTTTAAATAATATTGTCTAACACTTGCCTAGAATAACAGAGTTTACAATGTTTTCATGCAAATCTCTTTAAACTTTGTAACAGGTCCCTAAAAACAAAACATGCAAATATCATTTTCCCATCAAATAGACACACTCATTAAGATGCTCATGACAAAACTGAACTACCCAAGGCAGTGCATGTAGTATGTGGCAGAGTTGAGACTTGAACAAAGGCCTTTGGATTCCTTTCTTATTTTATAGCCCAAGACACTGTGAAATGCAAGCAAACCAAACAGACAAAAGTCAATGATCTTAGACTTAAAGGCAAGAAGACTAAGAGGAAATGGCAAAAGGATGGATGTGAAGATGCAGATTCTAGAACCCTCACTTCACTCCATCGTCTGTGGACCATCATCGAGTCTCTGAAGCATTCCTCATCTCTCACACTCTTCCCCTGATGATCCTTTCTTCTGTGGTTTCTACTTAAAATCATGTTTAATTAAATCCCAGGGAGACAGGGAGAGACACCAGTGGTCATGTAGAGATATGGACTCATAACAGGAGCTAGCCTTCCCTGGCCTCTATCACTTCTTTCCTTATTTAGTGAGCTGTATCACCCCAGGAGGCCTCAGGAGAGGAGATGAGAGAGAGAGAGATATTACACTGTCTCCATCATGTGTCTGTATCAACCAACACCACTCCCATAATGAAGACGCTACCTATGAAGATCAAGGCAGGGACCATTTTAATGTCCCTGCACAAAAGGAAACCGAGGCCATGAGAGAATTCAGTTACCCTATCCAAGGCTATGTCATAGGACCCCAATAAGCACATTCATTTTTATGACTTTGGAGCCTGAGATTTTGACCACTAAATCAGCATCGTGTTATTTACAAACCACAGTAGACTGTTGTGTTCTCTTACCTGTTGGCATTTGGAATAGACTAACATTATGAACAAATTTTAGAACTTTTGCCAGCCCATTCTTTTGTCAGAGAGTCAGTACTTCAACCCTGACCGTGGGGGTCCACACAGTGTTAGATCAATTCAGCAAAGTCCTTCTTTGAACGTACATTTACATGGATCAGATCACAAAAGCTCCGCCCTATGTTCTGATCACATGCCCACCAGAATCCTTAAAGCTCACCCTGCCGTTGGTCCAGTTAAGAGGCAGATCACTAAAGAAATAACCTTCAGAAACCCAATGTCTTATTACAGAAGGGCTACCGTTGAGACCTTCATTTTATATGCTATATGAAGATGCAATTGTTTCCCTTCAAATTACAATACAAGAGTTGGTTGTTTTTGTCTTTGGGGCCTGGGACAGTGAATAAACTAATTGTTTTCTCAGTTGGTGGTTTGGCCTCCCTAAATACTCTGACTTAATCTATGGCATCTATTCCCTATATTATCTTTTTAGGAGAAAGTAAGTGTGTGTGCAAGTGTGTGTGCATGCATGCACACACAAGTATGTTTTCAAGTGTGAGCACAAAGTGCATTTAGAGGCCTGAGGTTGATAGTGTGTACTTTTCCTTGTTCATTTTCCAGTTTATCTGCTGAGACAGGATCTCTCATTGAACCTGGAGCTCACCAACTCAGTGCGTCTAGTTAGCCAAGACACTAGAGACCTCTTGTCTTTGTTCCTACAAATGCTGGTATTACAGGAGGTCCAGGTAGGTGCTGGGGACCCAGACTCAGGTCCCCCTTCTTGTCCTGCAGGTTCTTTATCCACTGAGCCATCTTCCCAGCCTCAATTCCCTAGCTTGTCTTAAAGCTCCATTTCTTATTAACTTCTGAACCTTAGACATTTATGTTGCAAATCTTATACCCTTTGACGGTTATTTACACACTCACTTATTGTATATGAGGGTGCAAGTGTACACCATGGTACGAGTGCCTGTTTATGCTCATGTGATCAGAAACCAGTAGTCAACCTTCGTACACAAATTTAGTACACAACTTCCTCAGGGGGTGTCTATCTTTTTTTTTTTTGAGACAGCATTTCTCACTTGAACTGACTCTCACCATTCAGCCAGGCTGGCTCATTAGCAATTGTCAGGAATCTGCCTGCCTCTACCTCCCCAAAGCTGGAATTACAAGTGCATGCCACCATGCCTGGTTTCTTATACAGGGACTAGAGATCAAACTCGGGTCCTCATGCTTGTGTGGCAACCACTTTATCAACTGTGTGATATCTCCCAGCCCTGGTTTGAAAATTTTATTGTGTATTAGAATGGATACCATGAAGGCTTGTTAAAGTAGACTGTGGGTCCCTACCTCTGACTCAGTAGGTCAAGCTTCCAGGTTATGCTGACAGACTGTGGCCCATGCTCAGAAAATCACTAACCCATCTTCTTGAACTAATTCAAGTCCTTCTTGGAAGGAGATAGGGTAAGAATTACTAGGTGGTCATTAGATAGATATGAAAATGAGAAGTGCTGTCATCATCTCCCAGACAGTTGAGGTTTTCTGATCTTGGTCCAGAAGATCATATTTACTCATGTTAAATCTGATCTTATTAGATTAGCCTCATTTGCCTAACTTGTCTGTCTCTTTTTTTGGATCCCAATTCTTTGATTCAAAACCTTGGCCTGCCTTCATGAATTTCTGTTCTCTGAATATGTTGTCACCAAGCCATTGCTATATATGTCCAGACTTCTGATAAAAAAAAGTATTGGATAGGTTGTCACATCTCTGCTAATGGTATTTATTACAAGCCAATGAAAGATGTCATGCTGGAAATATAAAATAGAAACTGTATCTGGAAAGCCTTCAACTCCTGGTTTCTTATGCGTGTATGAAATATCTTCAAGACACCTTGAACTCCTGTGACCAAAGTATTCAATGGAAAGCATGAGATCTCCTTGCCCAGGGCTGGTAGCAGTCAATCCTCTCTCCAGCAGCCACACTGTTTAATATCTCAAATTCAGTGTCTTTTGTATACATGCCAAGATCCTTTTCCGGTCTTACCTCTCTGTAAGTATGAATATCCTGCCCCAGCTCAGAATGCTTTTAGTTCAAGAATTATGGATTGAATTTGAAATGTGCCCTTACAGGGTCATGTTTTGAGTATTTGGTTCCTAGCTAATGCTGTTAATTGGAAGGCTGTGGTACTCCTAGGATATAAGGTTGAAGTACATAAATATGGATGGGCCCTCATTCTATCTGTTCACTGGTTTGTTACGATGTGAACAGCCTGTCTCATGTTCACCAAAACATGAGCCGAGCTGTCTTGCCATGCCATTGTTGCCATGTTGATTTGAAATGCTCTTAAAAAAAAAAAGCAAGTCAAAGTACTTTCTTCTTGTCAGAAATCATGGTCATAGTGGTGTGAAAGTGACAAGCATACAATCCTTCTCATTGCCATAAGGGTTGCAAAGCACTATTGTGATAAGTAGTGTCAGCTCTCCCCATGAAAAGGATTGTTCAAGAAAGGATGCATTCTTTCTAACTGACTTCTCTGAAGATGGATCCCAAGGAGAAAATCAGTTGATTCAAGGCCTGATGATGAACGCATCGAATGGGGGAAACCCAAGTCAAATACTCCCAAGCTAACTCTGAATAGAGTATTCTAAAACTCATGGAACAGGAATGGGGGCTCAACATGAAGGTGTGGAGCACAAGAAGAGACGGGTGAGCATGTGGGACCATGGCCTTTTGGTACTCCAAATCTACACCTCAACCTGGTCCAGCCTCTCAAAGGCCACTGGCTGAAGGAGGTTCCCCAACACCTTCCCCTTTTGTTTAAATAAGGGAGTTATAAACCCAATACAGAACTATATACAGTAAGAGCAGATATCAAGTATAAAAATTAGAATTATAACCAGCATAAACAATATTAAGCAAGGAACATATGCTAAATGTTTTAATAATCATTCTATCCTAAGGAGTCTAAGTCTTGTATTGGAAATGGCTTGGCTAAATCATAAGAGGAAAGTAATAATGACTATCTAATCTTTAACCCTATCAAAGGCCTGAGAAGGAAGATAATATTACTTGAGTAGGCAGGAAGGATAATCATGCAGCTTCCAAAGCATGCAGTAAATAACAGAGACAACTGGCTACCTGGGCAATCACCCAAAGTCTCATTTGCAATGTTGGAACAACCAACTTTGGCTAAGGCCTAGAGTAACTGACAGACCATTTTCAGAGGCAGGAAATTCTTTTCAAAACTGTCTTTCCCTGTCTTGGCAAGGTTTGTCAGTCTTTTTCCTTGTATCCTGCTTGTCCAGTCCAGACAACCTGCATTTTATCAGTGGTCAAGGCATGGGCAGTTCCTTGCCCAAAGGCCAGTTTTGCCAAGAAGAAAACAAGCTCCAAGTGGAGTGTCTTTGGTGCTCAACATTCTCTCAGGAATAGATCGGTGCTGCCAGGAGCAATTGTGTGTCACATCAACAGAGCCCTAAGTTATTTAAATGCCATGTTCTACAGTTCTTTGATGTGGTTGAAGATTACCTATCTATGCAGAATACAATCTTCATGTATCTAAACAACCTGATTAGTCTAACTATAAGTATGACAAACATGAATGACTATTAACCTATAATACTTAATACCTGTATAACTTAAAGACTAAGACTTCATATTAGAATATTAAACAATCTTTAAACAACTGTGCAGCAATTGAGGACAATGACCTCAAAATGTAAACAATGTACAAGTATCTTGATCAAAGGTAGAAATGTACACTGCAATATGATAAATATATTCTAAAATTGTATCAATATACAAAATGTCTTAAACAGTGGTAGAAACATGCATGCATACAATCTGACAAAATAACTTTACATAGGTGTACAAATATAAATAAAAATAGGAGCATATTCAATATAACAAATATAATTAGAATTTGTTTCAATATATAAGAATCTATACCAATGTAAATTGTTCATAAATAATAGTTCACAAGTATTCACTCTGTCACTCACTATTATTATTATCAGTGAGTAAACTCACACTAATATACCTGTTATTGCATTCAATTTTCCTTTTTTTAAAAAGAAATCTCTGAGCCTACATAATTTCCACCCCAACCCCCAAATCTATATCAGTAATAATCAACCCCTAAATGATGTCCTTAACCCTGAGGACAAGCTCACACTAATCTATCTATTATCCCATTTAATCCCCCCCCGTTTTTTAAAGAGATCTCTGAGCTTACATAATTTTCACCCAACCCCCAACTCTATACCAGTAATAATCAACCCCTAAATGATATCATTAACCCTGTTGGGAGAGGGGATGTTGTCTTCTAGAACTACTTCCAGCTGTTATGGGGGTGATGTTATTTCTATGGGATCCTGTAAAAGTAAAATGATAATTAAGTTTCAAGATTACTGTCTGGTATAACTGCTAATAGTCTTTGAATAGTTGATAGGGTTTTTTGAGGTTCATATTTGGAGTTCTGGCTAGAATGTTGTAAGAAGGTACACCATTTCAGCTAACCAAGTTGGAACCATCTTGAGCAGCTGTCACGGAAGACCAGTCTTAAAGGAGCGCAATCAGCATCATGACGTCATATCAACCAGGTGGAATTGTTGCTGTTGGACCCTATCTTCTTTTTGGAAACTTCAAAGATTACTGCAGGAAAATCTACTGTTTATTATGGAAAACTTAAACATTATTCATATAGACATATATTCAACAAAAGATACAATATAGAAAAAAAAAGGTGTTGAGAAAAGTAAAATTTTTCTAAAATCTTTCTTCTTTCTGTCCCATACCAGATGGCTTCTGGCATGAGACAGAAACTCTGAAGTTTTCTTTTAACAGCCTGCTTGGATTTAGAGAAGGATAGCCATTGTCCAACTCCAAAGCCAGCTTTATTAACTCATTACATATATTTTACCCTCAGATGACCTGTCCTCATAAGTCATATTTCATTTTGCTTGGTGATGGAGTTTGTTAGCCATTTGGATAAGAAACTGCTCCTGCCTGGACTGTTTGATGGTATGCTGTGTAAACTGGACATGTAGGAACCACAGAAAAATGATTACTGAGGTTGCCTAAAGAAGGTGAGAGAGTCCTTCAGGGTTCCTACTTCATGAAAGAGTCTGCCAGACATTCTATAGAAGAAAGTGACTGACAAACTGCCAATATAGGCAAAACTGTCTTTGAAATTTCTTGCTTCATGGAAAAGTCTACTGGATACTATGGGCCAGTAGCCTAAAGATGGGTGCCTGCAACGTTACAGAAGAACTTTGGGTGACTGTCCAGGCAGCTAGATGTCTCTGTCAATTCTTGGGTTTTGGAAGTTGCTTACAATGCGCTTTCTGTTTACTTACATAATATTATGTCCTTCTGGAGTCTTTGATGGAGTTGAATAATATAGTTTTCCTTAGTTATGATAAAAGATAAAGTAGATATAAATATTGTAACTATAATTCTTACTTGATACCTGCCTTATTATATGTATTCTTGCTATGTTAAAGTTAAAACCTTCCTTTTTTACTTAGACAGAAAAGGGAAGGTGATGTGGGAGGTGATGTATGCTGTGAATATGTTTTACTGCCATAGGTTAATTAATAATCTGCTTTCAGCCAATGGCTTAACAGGGTTAAGCTAGGCTGAAAGAGATATATAGAGAGAGTAGACAGAGTCAGGGAGAAGCCATGTAGCCGGCCGAAGGAGACAGATGCCTCTGCCGGAGCCCACTGGAACCTTGTCGGTAAGCCACAGTCACATGGTGATACACAGATTAATAGACATGGGTTAATTTAAGATATAAGAGTTAGCCAGAAATACACTTAAGCTATTGGCCAAACAGTATTGCAATTAATACAGATTTCTGTGTAATTATTTTGAGAGTCTGGGCAGCCAGGAAATGAACAAGCAACCTCCCCCAACAATGGCCAGTGATTATGATAGATCACATTTATGAGGCATTTACTGCATCCAAGACTAAGTGGTTTATACATATGGTATCATTTACTTTCTACGACACCCATAAATAATGCTTAGAGATAATGATATTATCCCAATTTTACAAAGAACAAAATGAGGGCCTGTTGAAGTTCCCCATGTCAAAATGTGAGTGATATGAATCCAGAATCTCCACACTTCCGTCCTTTGGAAGAGATTTCCCAGCATTCCCAACTACAAAGACTGGACCTCTGCATCCGGCATGTGGAGCACCTGATTTTTACCAAGCGGTAAAAATCCACTTAGAAGCTTAGAGTAAACACATAGGAACAAATTTCTAAAAGCTCACTGAGTATGATGAGTACCGCTGTGCTGCATAGAAGCAGCACACTCACGTGGCCACCAGGGATGTGCTGAGAGAGAATCTAGATAGAAGCCAAAACACAGATGCCTGAAAGGTTTTATCAAAGAAGTGTTCCAGAGACCCTCTGCCATCACCAAAGGTATATTTAACACCTTCACTTTAATTTTCTCCCTTCTACATGAGTGGGTGGTTTGACTTCCTTGGGTGTTAGGCCTAGGCATTGGTGTGGATCCAGGGCTGACAGTACTTGTGCCACAGAATGCCTCTCAACGCAGCAAGTGCTCCATAGTGTGAACCTCAGCTACCACCACCATTCTCGTTACACAGAGAGGGCATCAAAGGTCAAGTTCATGGGGAAACAGACCCCAAGAATGAGATTCGTGCGATTCTGATAGTAAGCATTCTAGGGAACAATGGTTGGATCATCTGAGGAAAAGCTGGAATGGGCAGAGAAGTTGGTTTCTGATGTACTAATACAGAGGTCTCGGAATCCACGAAGACTTCTGCTCTCTTAGCAGTTCTTAGTCAAGACAAGAGATGGTCCTGAGTAGTCACAGCTTGAGAGCTGCAGAGAGAAGAGGAAGGGAGGGAGGGAGGGAGAGAGAGAGAGAGAGAGAGATCGATCTTGGACAAGGGGATCCCTTCTCCTGAAGTTAATTCTGTAGAAGGTGATGGGCTGGCTATGAGCTGTCAGTAGTCATTACTCCCAGAAACAGGATGGATAAAGACCGGAGCCCTAAAATAATGTTCTGGTGGCGCATGGTAGAATCCACTACAAGAACAGTGGTGCAATACTTGCTTTAAGGCTTTTATCCCCTCATGGTCATGGAACAGTTGTTACTTGTGAATATTTAAGGCTGTCTTTGTGTGGTGGTCCCTGAGACGGAAAGACTTACATGTTCTAATAACTAATTATGTAAAACCTGAAATTAGAATAACACCATTAATTAAGGATGTAAAGTAGTAAGAGGAAAGGAAAATGAGGAATTCAAGAGATCAAAGAACAAAGAAAGAGGCAGAGTCTGAGGACAAAGGAAACAGAAAGTGTTCAGCGTGCAGCACCGCCAAAGTATTTGCAGAATTTGCATATTTCTTGGGGGTAAAAGTCCATATTAAGGACTCTGGATTGACAGCTGGGGAAACTGAATGAGACTAAATTAGGCCTTCTGAATGTGGGTGACAGTTATGTGGCTTGATCTGTTGAGGGGGGGGGGTCCGGCAATGGGACCAGAACTTATCCTGGGTGCATGAACTGGCTTTTTGGAGTCCATTCCCTATAGTGTGATACCTTGCTCAGCCTTGATATATAGGGGAGGGGCTTGGTTCTACCTCAACTTGGTATGCCAAACTTCTCTGACTCCCCGAGGGAGTCCTTACCCCCTCTGAAGAGTGGATGGGGGAAAAGATAGGGTGGCTGGAGAAGGAGAGGGAGGGGGAATTGGAGTGGGTATGTAAAACAAAAAAATTAATAAAAATACGTTTATTTTTTAAAGTCCATATTAAATCATATCCAAGTGCTTTTTATACCTCTGTAGGAAGCTAAGGTCACAGAATACTGTGGAAATTTGACATCAAGGGAAACATCTCCAAATTCCAAGTGGAATTTGACACCCAAGGGGCACCAAGGGCCCCAGCATCTAGGACAGCCTCCACCAACAATGAGAAGGACCAAGCAGATCTGATGTGAGGCTCTGGCCAAGCAAAAACAGCAGAGAAAGTGAGCCACTCATTATTCTGGTCTTGTCTTACTGATAATATGTTCATCAAAGCAGTTAACTCCAATCCAGGTAGGGTCAGAGAAGCAAATGTTTGATTCATTTCATTTCTTAAGAACTGAAGTTTGGGTACCTGTTTGTTACTCCCAGTTGACGTCATAAGCATGCCCAGGAAAATAGGCCTTGACTCATCTCAGAAAACTCTCGCTCACATTTTTTTTCTTTCTTGGCTTTTTAAACACCCGTTTTGATATCTCAAGACTGTGAAAACCATTTGCTCTTGGAAGGAAAATTATGTGCAAAGCAAGGACACCTTGTATATGAAACCCAAATAGCATCTTCTGTGAGGGCAGCCAGAACCATTCTGAGTGAATCACATCAAAGAGTAGCCCCACATCCAATAGAGGGTGCAAACAGTGTGTTTTAGATGGCCCAGTCCCTTTCTTCCTACTTCTATTGATGGTAGTCCCCCTGAGGTCTGGCTCCACATAATTCTGGCCACTGTCTCTATTCACAATTGTTAAGTAAATAGCCTTTACATCCATATGATATATAGGGAATTCCCTGATCCATCTGACATTTTTGCATAGCCTATCATTCTCTTATTAAGTAAATGATGGGACTGTTGCCCCACCCAGATCACTTTCTCTATAACATAAACAGTGACGATGGATGCTATTAGCAAAGGATATAGCTGTGTGAGTTCTTTATTGCTACTGTGTCTGGGAAAGGAAATATATTCATATCATCTGTCTAAATTAGTATTCAAGACACACTTCAGTAGTATTTTCACCATGTAATAAAATAGCTGAAGAGACATATTGAGAATGTAAATATCAAGAGCCAGTTTTCAACAGAAACAGAGAAGCATGGCACAAATAAGCTCCCCTTGATGCCAAGACTAATGTTTTTGATTCGGGGGACTTGCAGTTATTTATCTACTCAACCCCTGGGAGCAGCAGATGGCATTCATTCCTATGGTGGTTGCTGAAAAGGTTAACATCTCTATGTTCCATGTTTTATTCTGACCAAGGCATGAGCTTCAGAAGGGATCTTGGCAGCAGTTGATGGCACAGGACAATCATTCTCATCTAATCTATATTCAGCAGACCTCTGTGTTTTGGGGGTTGGCTAGGCAAAGATGTTACAACACTGACAGTGACATCTGGGCTTCCCAGGAGTTCAGAGCTCAGCAAATAAATGACTACACAGTGTGACAATTCCATATTGAAGCTGCTATCCAAGGGTCATGGCTAGCAGGGAGAAAGTAGCTATTCCCTTGTCCCGTTGGGACTGGGTGCTTCTCAAAGGATGGAATGGGATGGGCAAGCTTTTTGCCCCTATCCGTCAAACCCCTCAGCCTTATCCCACCTCTCCATGGAGAGGGAAAGGTTCAGAGTGAAGCCAACTTGATTTCTCCATAAAGCCACAGAGGGCCCAAGGAGTCCCACATAGAAACAGTTCACTTTTGCTGTCGTAGGGCAGTTATTTCCCAAGACATTGCTGCTGGCGAGCAAGATGTGTAAAAAAAACCTGTTGCTTCAGTAGGAGAAATGGAGAGGGGTAAGGACTAGCACAGTTGTGTCTATGTCTTCCTGGGGTGACGGGAACAGGCTAGCCAATATAGTGCCACCGGACACACATGTGGATATCAAACACTTAAAATGCGATCAACGTGACTGAATACAGTAGTCACTGCTGTGGTAGCTGTGACCAAATACCTGACTTAGGAGGAAGAATGTTTCATTTTTGATTAACATTTGCAAACCCCGCAGTTTCTTGCTCCACTGATTCTGGGCAAGGGGAGAAACACGCTAGCACGGCAATGGGAGCATGGAGAAGGAAGCTGTTCACTTCACGGTACACAGGAAGCAAGGAAGCAAGAAACTGGGGACTAAGAACATAAAGTCCAAAAGACCGACTTTTCCCATCTAGGTCCCACCAGTTGACACTTCCAGAACCTCCCAAAATAGTGCTAGCAGCTAGGGACCAAGGGTCCAACACACGAGCCTAAGAGGGACATTTCAGATTCGAACCCTAGCACTAAAGAACTGAATTTCAAATGTTGTTTCATTAATGTTTAGGTGTCACTAGCCTAAAAATGAGACAGTAGCAGGATCACGATGCTCCTGCCTGCCCCGTGGATAATTCGCAGCTCTAGAAGTGTGTCTTTCAAAAACTGCTCAGCACAGGGTACATCAAAGACTTGCAAACAACACTTCTCCGACTGGAGACTCAAATAGGAAGACATCTGAGAGTTTCTGGCTTTCCCCTTCTCTTTCTCCTCTTTGTTAATAAAATTACCCCTCAGCTCTGCTTGGCTTGCAGCCTGGGGTGTACACTGGTGTAACAGGGAGGGGGAGAACCAAGTAAATCAAAGGCTTTCTGCACTGACTGCTTTGGAAAGGGCCACGGTTTACCCCTGGGGAGTGGAATGTGAAAGCTGGGTAAAGATGAATGTGAAAGAACAGACAGCAAGAAGAGAGTTTAAAATCTGGAAGAGGGGTCAGGGAGATGGCTCAGTTGGAAAACTACTTGTCACATAGCGTGAGTGCCTTAACTCAGATCTCCAGCATCCCTGTGAACAGCTGAGTGCAACCATTGTTATATCAGCACCGGGGAGGCAGACAGAAGGGGCATGAGGCTTGCTTGCTAGACAGTCTAGCTAAATTGGGGAGCTCTTTGCCAGTAAGAGAGCCTGTCTCAAAATAAATGAATGAATGAATGAATGAATGAATGAATGAATGAATGTATATGATGGAGAAGAAGAGAGGAAGACTCTGTACCAAGGTCTTGTATCCATGAACACTCATGGAAATACACATACGGGCTGGGGGGGGTGAGGAAGAAGAGTAAGAGGATGAGGGAGAGTGTGAAGAGAGTAGAGATCATCTGTAGAAAGCAGGAGGCATTTGGGAACATCAACAGGAAAACACTATTTTCAAGACCTTTCCTTGTTGCTCTAACGGAGCCAGCTTTCTTGTTTTCTAGAGAACACTGGATTGACACAGCCTTCAGCGACAGTGACGTAAGAAGTTTGCTCTTCACTCAGGAGTGAGCAAGCCCAACTATGCTGAAGAAAGGAAAGAGTGTGACTAGGGAAAAAAGAGCCAACTGTGCAAGAAGGAACCAAGGGGCTGGCTGACAGCACAGACCTTGCAGCTTGGAAGAGGCAGGAGGTGACAATGGCCTTTGCTAACAATTTTCTAGCATCCCAGAGGTGCTGGCTGTTCCTCTGGTCACATCAAGGAGGCCCTCAGAACTGAAGCTGCTGTTTCAGGAAGTGCGGAGGATGCATCGGCGCCTACATGAAGCATCTCCAGCTCCGACTGAAGGTTGAGTCAGAGAGTATGACAAAATCCCCAAATGGAACAATTTTCGTGAGTTTTGCTGGGAAGATAAAAAGAATCCAATTACAAAATCACTCAGACCAGTCATAGGAACGGTGGGCTTAATAGCTCTCCATTAGCTGACTGAACTAGAGGTAGCATAGATAAATGATAAAGCAATTCTCTTTGGTCCTAGGCAAGGCCTGCTTTTCTTCTCACCAATGACGATGAGTAACTATTTGGGGAAGAAAGAGGGAACTAGGGAGAGTGTACTGAGAGAGACTCATGAGAGTTCACACAAATCCCAGGATACAAACTACCTGCATGGGGCGGGGCACTGCCCACTGTGTATCAATTTCCTTAAACCCACCTTTCCTTGAGGGGAAAGAAATGGGCCCAAGAATCTAGGCTCGAATGAAGACAGCTATGATGTATCAATGTTGTATTAGCTACCAATCGGCTGCTTTCCCACGCCAGGGGCTCATACCTATGACAGGTGCGTAAAGAGGGATAGAATGGATGCTGGAGACAGACACACTCTGTCTTAAATCTAAGCTCTCAGTCTTCTGGTCTGGGTGATTATTATTTATTTATTGTGGAGTGCTAAGGTTTGAACTCAAGGTCTCGCCCATGCTAAGGATGCATTCTACCCCTAACCTCCATCCCTAGCTCAGATCCTTAACAAATTCATTCACCTCTCTGATCTTGTTTCTTCATCTGGTGTCATAGAGATCACTACAGAATGCTCAGAATAGTGTCTGTGACACAAAGAAAGGATTCCATGAGGTTTTTATGATATTGAATGATACAGTAATAATATGACTAATGTATGAATGATAAGAAGGAAATGATGATAGCATTCTTAAGTTATTTTCAAACAGTGGGAATTGGACACAAATAGATGTATGATCTAGATGCTTCAGGGACAATGGGGACAAAATAGGGTGACAGGAAAGGGTCATAATTAAAAGGACAAAACAGGAGAACTACATTTCTGAGCACCCATATAATTCCCCATAGGAAATACACCCAACTGTCTGAAGATTGAGGAGTGGGGGTTAGGGGCTAATGTGTCCATAGAAAGATGGAGACAGAGTCATGGAAATATTGTTTCTTTCCAAATCCTGTTCTTGATACACAGGTGTTGGGGGAGGCCTGAGTAAGTGCTCCCGGAATAACAGTTATCAGAGGCAGTCCCTGGGGTTCTCTCGACAACCCTTGTCTCCAGCACTTGGTAGACACAGAGGTCAATAGGGAGAAAATTACAGAGCATTCTCAGAAGTCACAGCCCAGAGAAGGTAGTTATTAGAGAGCAGGGAAGTAACTTTGGGTTCCAAGGAAACTCAGTGTGTTAAGAAGAAATAAAACTCTCTGAAAACATTTCCACGGGGGTTCATTCAGTCCTTACTCAAAGACCCACCAGCTGTAGGTCTTAGAAGGGATGACCTTTCTTGTTTGGGAAAAATGCTAGCTAGACCCAGGTTCTTATTGATGAGGGAGGGGAGCTTAAAGCTATGTTTATCTTGAGTGTGTTACTAGGTGTTACAATAGCTGTATTTATTACCATCAGAGTCAATCATTTGTTTGTCTCTCCTGTGAATACTTATTGGATGTTTATATTAACCAAGTCCATACTTGGTCATTGGTAGTGTTAGAATTTCCAAGAGTACCAAAGAGGTATGAAAGACTTAATTTTATGTTGTTTAATAACTTTGAAATAAGAATTTTAAGAGTCTAAAACTGAATGAACAGGGCTGCCATTCCAGTCCTCTCTCTGGTCTCCCCAATCTTCCCTGCATGGACAGTATGTCCTAGTGGGGCAGGATGGCGTGTACCTGCAATCTCAACCACAACCTCTTCTTAGAATTAGTTGTACACACGCGCACGTGCACATGTAAGTTTACCTATCCTTTGTGGTTCTTGTTCATATCTTCTGCAGTGTTTTCTATTGATTCTGGAATATCTATTACCCCTTCCCCCCTACACATACATTCACATAAGGATACACACAAATAAACATGAACACAAGCATGCCTGTAATGCCAGCTCTTTCCCATACCATTCTCTCTCTCTCTCTCTCTCTCTCTCTCTCTCTCTCACATACACACACACACACACACACACACACACACACACACACACACACACGCTCCAAGTGAGCTGTTAATCACACAGTCCTATTATTCTAGGCCAATGTAGGAGAGAACAAGATGTAAATACAGTCTAAGTTCTTTATCCCTTTGGGAACTAGGGGGAGAGAGAGAGAGAGATTTAGGGGCTGCTAAGCAATGACCAATCAGCTTCTTTCCTTGCTGCTTGAAAATCAGAAGAAAAGCTTTTTCTGTTGTCTTGGGGCTTACTAAAACCTGTACCAGGCAGCCAAATCTCGAGGTTGTCACCTCTGACAGTCTCAAGATGGAAACTCATTGTAGGAGCCAGCTCAGGTGAAAGGAGTGTACGAAAAGGAAAGAAGGAAGAGATCAGAGCCGAAAAGAGCAGGGGCCCACCACAATGGTCAGCACAAATGAGACACAAAAACAGGCCAGGGAGGAACAGGCTACTCTTCCCTCTGAAGGTTCCTAAGCTTGACCCAGGCCCGGGCATGGAATAGGAACACGATATGTCTGGGTTTCACTTCACTTTTCTTCCAGGAATTACCCTTGGTGCCTCTTGCCTGGGCTATCCTTGATGTTAGGATATTGTAACCTTTGAGGGAGATACTTAGTGTCTGAATGGTGCGCTCCATCCAGAAAACCTTGTGAAGGTCTGGGGAAGCAGCCTCATCATGATTAAGTTTTCACTTGTTGAGCATGCTCGAGGTCCCAGGTTCTATCTCTATCACTACACACAGAGTTTTATGGATCACTGGGGGACTTTCTAATGTATTTTTTTTTGCATCTCCCCCACACCAATAATGTCCTTGGGACACATAAATGTATCTCAGAAAATCATTAAATCAACAAATATTGCATACACCAGTATTACTGCTAAGTACTTTAGGTGCACTATCTATGTGTGCATGTGTGGGTACATTGTGGGTGTCGGTATGGGAGCATGTGTAAGTGCATGTGTGGGTAGATATCCACATCCACATCATGCTTCTGTGTATAGAAACCAGAAGTCAATCTTGGGTACCAGTCTCCAGGTGTTGTCCACTTCGTTTTGTGTTACTTTGTTGCTTTGTTGTTTGAGACAGAGTCTCGTACTAGGACTTCGGACTTGACAAGTAAGCTACAGTGGCTGGCCATTGAGCATCTATGCATCTCTTCCTCATAAGTACTGAGCTTGCAAGTGTGCACCACCACACCCAGCTTTTTATGTGGAAGCTGGGGACTGAATTCAGGTCCTCAGTCTTGGGCTTGCCAGCACATTACCAGCTGAATGACCCCCAAAGCCGCCATTGTCTATTTTTATCCTTACACAAGAAAGGTCCCCCATTGCTACTATTATACCCATATGAATAAATTGAGGCTTCAAAGAAGTCCACCATCATCCCATAGTTAATACAAGTTTCTAAGGTGATTGGAAGCAGGGCTTACATCCACGCCCACTTCACTTCAAATATAGCGTATTTATAACCAAAGGCTTGCACACAGTGACATTCTAAGGTATGAATCATTATGCTTCCCCGAATAAGGGATAATTATCCTGCATTGAGCTCTGGGGACCACACTCAATCAGAAAGTTGAGAGTCACAAGACCCAATGCTTTAGCTTGCTAACGGGGTTTTGTTGGGGAAAGTGCTATTTGGCTTGCCCTGCTCCCAGACAGTGCTGAGGATGAAACTAGATGAAGAGTCAGGGGTCACTGGCAGAAGAAGATTAAAAGCAGAAGATGACTGCATGCTCTTATGAAGACAATATCACATTCAGAGATGAAGCAGAGCCTTTCATGGGAGCATCGATGCTGTCTCCTGAGCCTTCAAACATAAAACTCACTCATCTTGCTGCCATGACTCCAACCAATTTCCTGTATGAGATCACACACAGAGGAACTAATTTGAGATTACATGCCTGCTGCCCTTTCCTATGAAGAGTCTCTTCTGGCTTCTAATTAAACTTTTTCTTCTACAACAAATGCCAAGATGTCAAAAGGATTCATTTTAGTAAAGAGAAGTGCTAGGAACTTGGGGGTACAGCTTCTCTGTGCCTGGGTGAGCTTTGTTGTTAGCATTGGATGCCATTGATCTAACCAAAGGTCATGGGATTTGAAATCCTTTGAATTACAGTGAACCACACTCCCAAAGATGGATTGTCTATGCATCCTCAACTGTCAGAGAATCCCTACCACTACCCATGGATGGCTATGTAAGGGCCGGTGTAATGGTACTCATAAGAGCAAGCCAAGTCTATTTCCAACTCTAGGAATAAGGATCAAAAGTCAACTTCCTGCTCCTTGCTGCTAATGTGGACCAAAACTAGGAGAGAGCAATTCAAATGTGAGAAACTCAGGAAGGAAAAATTACCTTTATTGACACCTATTATGGGCAAGATATTTTGAGAGCTGCTATGGTTTGAATATGAAATATTTCCCCAAAGGCTCATGTGTTTGAGCACTTGGTCCAGGCTAAGAGTGCTGTGTGAGAGGGTTGTAGAACCTTCAGGAGGTGGAGGAAAAAGTGGGTGGGGCACTTGGAGTGAGACTTGAGGTTTTATATCACAGTTCACTTCCTGTTCATTCTGCCTCTGCAACATGACCAGCTGGCTTCCTGAGCCTACCACCATGCATGCCCTACCATGATGGGAGGCATCCTCCCAAATTGTAAGCCAGAAGAAACATTTCTTCCTTAATTTGACTGTTGTTAGGTACTTTATCATAGCAATGAGAAAATTAACATAAAACAAGGGTCAGACTCTTCCAACCTTCTCAGTACCTAAAATCAGGAATTATTGCCAGGATTAGTTGAAAGTTCTGTTTGCTTAGGATCAAACAATCACTGTGAGGTGGAGTTAGGACCAGAACTCATATCCATAAGAGTTTCTCAGTATTTCCACCTAACTTCTGAGTCCCATTGTCCTCTCCTGGGAAAATACGGTTTTTAATTCCTGTGCTACCATCCTTCCAGAGTGGAGATGGAATTCAAAGATGATGTGCCTAATGAACTTTGATCCCAAAAGGATGCTGCAAGTGGGGGTGGGCATGGTGGGCACAACAGTCAGTCATCTTTGCCCATGCCATCATGAAATACCTTTGGTTTCTGACTAGTCTGTTGTCTATGGGAAGCTACCATAAATCAGATGTTGCAAGCTTTCATCTTCATTTTGTATGTAAAGCAAGCACTAAGTTCATGTTTAAACACATGACCAACAAAAAGCAAAGCAAAATACTAACCCGTGCCTGTAACCAAAGCCCAGGTACCTTGTGTTGCTTATCTTTATACTTGCTTTCATACCAAAGAGTGTTGACCAACCATCTCCAGATGTACTTTCTAAAGGGTGAATGAATGGACTGATAATTTCTCCTTCAAACAGAGCCTTATGAATGCTATCCAAATGCTCTTTCACATCCATAATTCAGAACAAGCTTGTTCTGAGTGGACTCATTGGCCTCTCTTCCAGCTCTTTCTTCAGGTACTTTGTCTTGCTCCCAAACTATTTTTAATTCCATAACTTTGACTGCCAGAAAATTTAGGTATACTTGCTACCAAAACATAATCACAGTTATGACAGCATTAGTGACTTTAGCAAGTTACAACATTCTAAATAGCATTGTTAAGCTAATTGCAATTTACTTCATTTTTATTTTAGTGAAAATATTTCCAGTTGGATGAATCCTACTTGACATAAAAGATTACTACAGATCTTAATTTCTCAATCTTGTTCACCATCCACTGTAAATTTTTTCAGTTACTGCTTCTGTTATTGGGCCTATGCTATGATGGCCATTGCTGTTTTTTTAATCATAATGGAAAAATGAGGAAGAAGAGAGGAATATATGTGGGAGAGAGAGAGAGAGAGAGAGAGAGAGAGAGAGAGAGAGAGAAGGAAGGATAAAGGAACAGCCTAGTGTCCCTATTGAGTTGAGATCAAAACAGTCTCAAAGGGACAAGATGATTCCCTATAAACAATGAGTTAAAATAATGGAGCTAAACATGTGTTAGATGAGCCAGTGTTATAGGTTAGATCTTAAATGTCTCTCATAGGCTCATGTGTTTCAATATGTAGTCTCCAGGTGGTGGGGCTATTTTGGGAGTTGGTGGAACCTTTGGGGTCTGCACATGGCTGGTGGAGGCAGGTTACAGGGGGTAGATTTTTCAGGTCTATAACCTCGTTTCTAAACTCTCTGCTTCCTGATCCACACCATGTGAGCCTGATCACACCATGTGAGCAGCTGCAAGCTCCCACCACCATGGACTGTGCCTCTCTAGGCAGTGTGCATGCCTTCCCTGCCATGAAGGACTATTTTTCCAAACTCTGATCCGAGACAAACCTTTCTTTCTTAAAACTGTTTTTGTCAGGCATTGGTCACAGTGATGAGAAAAGATAAAGGACGGTTTTGTGTTCCTACCCATTCAGGTTGCTGGGAGGCAGAGATGTCTACAACAGGTATGATCACACATATTTAAACTTTGGAAGGTTGAAGCAGGAGGATTGCAAGTTCCTGACTAGCCTGGGATGCTTAGTGAAACCTTGTCTCCAGATAGAACAAAAGAAAACGACCATTGAATTTCCATTCTATTATTGGGTAAGCAGGAACTGTCACTGTCCCCAGTCCTCATTAACAAGGATATAGGTAATGAACAAACATAAACTTCAGTAGTTAAGAATGACCCCTGAGCTAGCAAGCTGTATCTGCTCATTACCAAAGGAGACTTACATATGACTCAGCATAGCATCACCCTTTCCATGTCAAACCCTGCTATCTTCACTCAACACAGAGTGATTCAGAACTCTGTAGCCCAATTTCCATGTCAGAGCACCTTCTGAGTTGGGCACTTGAGTTCTTTAAGCATAATTTCTTGGTTTTATGAACAGCTGTGTCATTGAACCTCATGGACTCCATTTGCTTACTTGCACAAACTCAGAGCGTGTCACTGACTGTATTTCATCCCGTCAACCTTACTGGTGACAGTTTAGTGCAATACTGATTTAGGACATCTTGTCTTCCAGCTGTCAGTGTTTGCAATGTGGCCAGTTAGTCAGAGGAAGCAAAGAAAAGAACTCTATTTCTCTTGAGTGGTTCTGAGGTTTAATCAGCATGAGTGTTCTTTATCAGTGGTACCAATCAGTAACTTTATCCTCAAGTCATCTTGTACCTCAGAAGCATAGAGAAACGGAAGTGGAACAAATACAAAGACCATCTGGGGGCAGACGGTATACAGTTTTGAGTCTTATCAGTTCTGTCTCAAAGGGATAAAAACCACTCATGGTGCTTTCTCTATGTTACCCACTATGTTATGGGTCTGCCTGTGTGCCTCTCTCTCTCTCTCTCTCCCTCTCTCATTCTTTATCATTATGATTTTCTATTCTCTGGCTCCCAAAAGTGAAGAATCCAGGAGCAATATGGACTTGGAATTTTTATATCTCTTTTCCACTCGGAAGTCTGAAGTCCTGACAAGTCTTCCTTAAAACACAGTCAGTGACATTGACCTTGTTGCCCTAAATATGCACTCAATTTCTGGCTCATAACAACTGTTTAGTGAGTGCACATTCCTCCCCTGTCTCTTACCTGCCCTTATGACATATTAGAATTCTACCCATCTGCTGGCTTGCTTCTGGGGTGGCCTGCCCTCAGCCCATTTTTAGATCAGCCAATGGGGCCATGACTAGCCAGAGCCATTTTTCATCCTTGGTCTCCTTCCAACAGTTTCATATGGCCTCTTGCTGTAAATCACTCTGAAAAAATAAATGTCCCCAATCCATTAGTGACTTTCCGCCACAAGCCAATTTGAGCCACAAACTAGACAAGGCTTGTTAATGGCCACTTAAATACATTCCTACAGCTCAACCTGGAGACCTTCAACCAGCCTCAGACCTTAGCAGCTCCTTTTCAAAAGACATAATGGCAACAAGGTCATAGGTCATCATCAGACCTTATCAGGTAGGAAAGCAACATACCCTGCTTTGTCTAGGATCCTTCCAATTTGGCCCCGCTATCCCAGCATAATTATCAATCATTTCACTTTCGAAACCATTCTAGCTTGAATAATAAGACTCCATAAGGTAGTGATGTGAAGGTAACCAAAAACAATAGCTTAGACAGTAAGCCATTTATTAGCCTCATTTCGACTTCAGTACAGTACTAGTCAAGGAAGCATCACAATCATCCCACTTTACAAAGCAGTCCTCTGTTTAGGTTTAGGGTAGCTAACCAGCAATGCCAACCAAGGAGTGAGATTGTGCTTCATCTAGAACCCTCATGGGGATGCTGGCTATTCATAATTTCCTGGAGAACTGTGCTCCATTGTATGAGAACCTCTGCTTAAGAGAGCCCACGCTCCCATTAGCAGCCCAGCCAGGGCTTACCCTGTTTCTTGCTCTTGGGAGGAACCGACTCTGCCGAGGGATCCAACAGAGACCATAGCCTGTTTAGCTCTCTCTACCCTGGCCTGTTTGCTTTGTTGTCTTTGCCCTGAAAGGTTTTCCCCAGTAAACTGCTTGCAAAAGACTCTCTGTACTAGTCTCTGGTCCCAAGGAGCCTGGTCTATGGTATCTAGTTAGCAACGAACGAGCTGAGCTAGAACTCAGGTTTGGTCCACTTGGTACCACAAGGGTCATTGTACCATCCATGTTTTGCAGATGAACCCTGAGAAGCTTAGAGAAAGTGGGACAAGCTCACCAAGGACACACAAAAGGAGGAGTAGATGCTTAAGCATATACCCAGGTCCACCTGTCTACAAAGGACACACGTACACACACACACACACACACACACACTCATATATACTCCTCACACACATACTCACGGACACTCTCTCTCACACACACACACACACATACTCATATACACTCCTCACACACATCCTCACATACACACACACTCTCTCTCACACATACACACACACACACACACTCATTTGCTGCTTGGGCATTAAACCTACTGTTACATACCCACTTCATGCTAAATTTGTGAAATGGGTTTCCCACCAGCTGACATTCTTTTTAGAGGGCAGAACGCTCTGTCCTTCCAACACTCCAGCAACAAGCAGTGGCTCTCTCTAAGCTGCACTTGAACACATCTTTAATTTCCAGAAAAAACAACAATATTGCTCCGAGAATAATCAAAACGTGTCCCCTTAGTCGCACAGAAGAACAATGGACCCATATGTATTAGACAAAGGACACAACTGTAGATGTCATGGTCTAGAGAGGCAAATCACATCTCCTGCGGTATTTCTGAGGTCCACAAAAACGGAATAAAAGGGAAAGTGTAGAAGCCCTAGGACACACAAATACAGATCCTGACTACTGTTTGTGTGATACTTTTGACAAATCACCCAATGTCCCCAATACCCAATTTCTTCTGTAAGAACAATACCTGCCCAACCAATCAGTGAATTAGAGGGTAAATGAGATAAAAACATGCCTTTCTTCCTGCTTTTTCTTATCCACTTTTATAATTATAGGCTCACCAACTTGAGCCCTTGTCCCAGGTCTAAATTGTACTAGCTCAGATGTGCTATGCTTTGTTTCCAAGCAAAAAGAACATCCTGTTTGATGACAAAAAGGTTTCCATTAAAAACTGAAAGCAGATGAAAGGGGGACCTTCAGCCACAAGGCCTCAGTTGATTCATAAAAACACAGAATGAGTCATGTTGCTCTCAAGGCAGAAACTTATAATCAATGGGCCTCGTTAGCCAGCCAATCCCAGCTCAGCAGAGGATGACAGGCCCAGCAGGCCATCTCCACAAGCTATTCCAGTGTGGCCTTGCAAACTGATTAATTCTGCTTCTCGCTTGGTGAAAGGAAAAAAAAAATCAATCTGGAGCTCTTTGCCATACTATGGTCTAAGTACAGACCAGGTCTGTGTGGCTTTCTGAAGAAGCAGGGCTTCTATAGTTGTGTGAATGTGTGTGCTCATGTGTGTGTGTACCTGCATGCAAGTGTGCATGTGTTCATGTGTGTGTGCATACATGCTTGCGTGTGGTTGCATGAGCATGCATGTGTGTGCACACGTTCATGTATACATACGTGTAAATGTGCATTGTGCATGCACATGTATGCGTATGTGCATGCCTGTGTGAATGTGTACACATGTGTGGCTCCATTCAAGATCAGATTTCCATATCCGCCTCTAAAAATCACCTTCTGGCTTTCATCTTGAGATTACTTCGAAATGTCCCTGCTCCTGCAGGCATTTCCTTGTAGTGAGCACAGGGCTACTGAATGCAGAAGGCGGAGAACACAGACTTACTCAGACTGCAGCTAAAGCTCTTTTCTTGAATTTGTGGCCCTAACTGTTACTCTCTCCATATATCTTTGAACCCTAGTCCTCAGTCTTCAGTGTGAATGAAAGTTTATAAATCACACACAACACACACACACCTCTTGTGTATAAATGTGTGTGCATAGGTGCATAATGTTTTTGATGAGGTCATTAAGGAAGAGGAGTTATTCGCATATGGTTTTAATTATACTAAGTAGGTGATCTTCCATCAACGATAAAAGAAAAATGATGACCCACAACCTTCCTCCAATCTACCCCCTCAATTCATTTACCATCCACTACTACTTACTTAGAAAAGGCACTGTGTCAGCTCGGCTGGAGGCTGCTCATTTATTGGTGAAAGAGGCAGGTAAAACCTCTGCCTGCTGGGATCAATCACCTTGGCTTCCCAAGAGTTAATGGAAAGAATTCTACAAGATCCCCAGATTGGCTGGAAGCTTCTCTTTCCCTGAATTCCTCCCCTCACCTGAGAACCCTCCAAACCGTGTTAAAAGTCAAGCAGAACCAGTTTTATGTATGAAGAGCTAACCATGGATCATTGCTCAGCTGCCTCCCAATCTGGAAAATAAAGCCTGCCTGCTGTCAAGGTGGTGAAGAGGCCAAAGGGAGAGCTTTGCCTGGTCCTCTTTCCAGATCTGCCCTAGGGAGGTTTGGGCTGCTGTTTCTATGAAGTAGGAACACCAGAGTCTTAGGAAATCCAGCCAACAACCCTTGTAAGATTCGTGGTTAGTATAGGATGCTGAGTGCAGTGAGCAGTTCCGGCAGTCCCCACTCCACCTGACTTCAGGGGCATGGTGGTATAGTGCCCCCAAGTGTAAATGCTTTCACACTTGCACACTACAAGGAACCCCAGCTGGTCTAGGCACGTCTCCCCAGGAGGAACTGGAATAGAGGGTCTCTTAGAGTGTGGGCTCTTTCTGAGAGCAGCTCAGGAGTACCTAAAGAACACGATCTGGTTTTCCCAGCCACTAGGAAAAGCAGAAGATGCAGTATGGGTCGGGAGGAAGGGGTAGAGGTTGAAGGAGTGGGGGTTGGGGGGTAGGTAGACTGCATCCCTGACCTCACCTTCCACCTAGCTTAGAGACTGGTTAATGCTCTTGCTTCTCAGTTCCTTTCCTCATGTAGGTCCGAGGAAAGAAATGGAAAGGGGTGGGGGTGGGGGCACGCAGCCCTGCACACTGTCCTCAGCCCCATCTGGATGCATAGAGGTGAAAAAAGAGATCAAGTGTCAAGTCCCAGCCAAGTCACTTAGTGGCAGCTGAGTGATATTGGCAGCTCACTCATTCCCTCTGAGTCTCCGGTTTTTCACCTCTAAAGCTGGGCACCTGATTTACTGAGTCTCAGGAAGTATTAAATGGGATCGTATATGTAAAACTCCAGAAAAACAGCATCGGGAACAGTACAAATACGGCGATTGTATTTTTTTAAACCACACAAACGATCACTTCCCACCCTTATGTCCCTCCCAGTGTTGCAGCTGAGTTGTCCTGCAAGAGGGGTACAACGCAATCTTCCAGGACTTCAAGTCCTGGGAGCCACTATCCTTCCTGTCACCCTATATCTGATTGAGGAGAAGGGCCACCTCTGAGCATCCTCCCCAGGCTCCACTGGCTTGGGCTGGGGTGGGGGAGCACTGAGAGCCAAGTGTGGATGCAGAGAGGGCGCCCACTGCCTGTGGGTACTGGGTACCTGGGCAGGATTCCCAACCTACATTCTCCCACCCACTCCCGGAGCGCCCAGCGCGCAAAAGAGAGAAAACCCAAAAAGTCGTAGATACTGGACCAGGCTTTGACGCGAATCTTGAGCTCGCCGTCCTGTGGCTCCGGCATGGCCTTTCTGGAGAGCCTCAGCTTGTTGAGCCCGCCGAAGCCGGCCAACACCACAGCGCGCATCTCCTGGGCATCCCCGAGGCGGTGGGAGCTGTCGCCGCCCTCAGCAGGCTCCTTGCTGGTCTCCTTCTCGATCATCTGCTCCGTCTCCTCCGCCTTCTCTACGCCTTCCTTGGCCATGGCGCGCGAGGGGCCGCGGGGCGCACAGGCTGCAGCTGTGAGGGGGGTCGCGGCTTCTCTCCCGCAGGTTCCTCCTGTTGAATGTGGGATGCTCTTCAGCGCAATGGCTGCAACCTCTGTGAGCGGAGCCGCGGTCCACCGCCTCCGCCGTAATCCTCAGAGGAGCCGCGCCCTCGCGCCCCACCTCCCGCCCTTACATTTCCTTCTGCTCCAAACCAAACCTCAAGTCCAGCTCTTGTACGGGTCCCAAATCGGGCTCTTGGTCGCAACCTTCGAAACGGATTTTCCCCAAGACTCTTGAATAAAACACACCAGGAGCGGCTGCCTGGACACCCCAACCCCTGGAGTGGGCTCAGTACTTGGGTATATACGGCACAGACTCTGGCGCCTTGAAATGGACAGAGATGAATGTCTGGGCCTGAAGGATGCTGCCGCGAGACAAGGTTGCCTTCTCTCCCGCGGGTAGGCAGCGGTAGGCGGGATAGCCGGGAAATTGGGCTGTTTACCATCTGCTGGTTCTGAGTGGAACGGCAGGGAGGTGCGGGAAGTTAGAGATCCCATCCCAACCAGGGCTCTGAAAAGCCAGGACCAGTCTTTTCCATTTGGACTCCGTGTCATGCGGGATGCTCTTCTTGGACTTCTCCTGAGGCTTCCTTATGATAGTTCTTAGGACCTATGCTTTTTTTTGAGCAATTCGGTCTCAGAACAGGTCTGATTCCTGCTGGGATCTCCAGAAGAACAAGAACCTCCTGTAACACACACACACACACACACACACACACACACACACACACACACACACACACACACCTGTCTTTTGTTTTGCAAGTTTATAGAAAAATGTGTACTTTCTCCAGCAGGGTGTGGTGGCACGTGTGGGTAGTAGTCCCAGCACTCAGGAAATTGAGGTAGCAGAGAAACCCTGTTTCAATGAGTCTAAACGAGTAAGGATTAAAAACTGCGGGACCCAGAGAAATAACTCCTATAATTCCAGCACCTGGGAGGCAGAGACAGGTGTATCTCTGTGAGTCTGAGGGTAGCCACGAGACATAGTGAGCAGGCTGGCCAGGCCTACATAGTGAGTGAAACTCTGTCTCAAAAAATAAAAACAAAAAAACAAAAAAAACATGCAATCCAGGCATGTCATTTGTGCTGCCTTAAAAGATGATATAGGAGTCGGTTGCCCTGTGCAGTTTCAAGAAAGAGACACAATTTCTCATCAGATGGATGTTTCGGTTTAGGAAAGTTCTACTTTTGACATCTTAGGTGATATTTTGTCTTCCTAAGACCCAACACCCATATCCACTGGCCTAGTTAGGGTCAGTGTTGCTCTGGTGAAACACTATGACCAAAGCAACTTGGGAGAAGAGTTTATTTCAGCTTACACTTCCACGTCACTGTTCATCTCTGAGGGAAGTCGGGGCAGGAGCTCAAACAAACAGGGCAGGCACCTGGAGGCAGGAGCTGATGCAGAGGCCATGGAGGAGTGCTGCTTACTGGCTTGCTCCTCTAGACTTACTCAGCCTGCTTTCTTTTAGAACCTCGAACCACCAACCCAGGGATGGCACCGCTCACTGTGGGCTATAACCTCCCCTATCAATCGTTAATTTAGAAAATGTCGTATAGCCAGATCTTATGGAGGTATCTCCTTAATTGAGGTTCTCTACTTTCAGATAACACTAGTTTGTGTCAAGCTCACACAGAACTACCCAGCACGGCCACAGAGTGGGCACATTCCACTTGTATTCTGCACGGTGTGAGGTGCTATGGTGGCTTATCTAGTGATTGTGAGGCTCTGAGTCTCTGGGCTGGTGGGGCAATGACTGCATGAACATGGCAGAACGATGCTGTAACAGTGTCTCCTCCTTCTATCCTTCCTGCGCCTCTCTGTTTTCAGACTTGACCTTTCCCTGGAAAAGGTCATTCGTCCCGACTTCATTCAGAACTCTACACCCACTGTGCCCTTGACCTTGGATGCTCAGCCCACCAACTTCATCAGGGTTAATTCCTAACCCACTCTCATCCGGAGCATCAGTTTCTTGTGCAAAGTTCACCAACTCCCAGGCTGGGCTTTTCATTGTAAAAGTGCATGTCAGTTTGTAACTGTAAGATGATTTATTTAGCAATGTTATGTTCTTTTGCCCAACGTAAACTTCAGGTGTGTAGAAGGTGTGCTACTTTTAACCAACCTTGTTTTCCTGGGGGTAGCTCATGATTGGTCCATAACCAAGCACGTTTGTTGGATGAACGATTTAGCCAGTGAAAGCGGATGCTTCTGTGGAATCCCAGAAGATGAAACTATTAACTCCTCCCATGAGGTTGGAGGAATTCCCAGGGAGGACACATCGGCCAGTTCTGCAGACCAAGAAGCTTCCAGGCCCACTGAGGCACATGCAAAGGTGACAGGTGAAGATGATGTTCAGAAAATACTCATCTGGTCTATGAGCTGCAGTCCCTGCAGAGGAGGCTGAAGGAAGCAGCATTTGAGGCTGGTCTCTGAAACGTGGCTTTAATTACAAATCATGCAGGTGACAGGAACCACTAAAAGCTTCTGATACAAAAGCGAGGAACCAAGAGTGCCAGAATTGCATTTGGGGGGTACTAATGCTGGCAATGAGGGGGCTGTGGGTGAGAGGATGAGTCCCTGGAAATGTGGTGAGCAGGCTGTGCTGTGGGGAATGATTTAAAGGGCAGAGGTATCTCCTGAGGCAATGGTTATGTATGGGAGGGAGAGGGCAGACGGAGGCAGAACAGAAAGTCCCCTTTAGTGAACTGAACTTTATCGCAAACTCAATTAAGAACCCTCTTCATATTGTGAAATAGAGTGTTTAGGCCGGATTCAATCCTGGAAACAAGAATTGGAATGCCCATGGTTTATTTTGGAGGTAATCCCAGGAAGCTTTGGTTATAAATTAGGGAAGTGAGGCAGTAAAATGCTAGAAGCCAATACAGGATGCCTTTAAGAGCAAATTACCACCATGGGTGATGGGGTTAAAACCACTGGGAGGCCTTTGGGATACATTGTGGATGAAATAAATCCCAGAGTTGTCCCATCCAAGAAGCAGGGAAATTGTTATTTACTCACTAAACTCTGTGAATGACTGGCCAGGAGCTGTTCCTGGAAGGGATTGCTCTGTCCTGCCCTAGGTATCAAGGCAGGAGGGGCTCTCCAGGCTGAGAACTTCAGCTGCTTCCCTGGGAGGCTGTTGCTCTGCGCACGGAGTAGTGGTGAGTAGAGGGATTTCAGTGTTAATAACATTGCAATATACAGTGTTGTGTTGTCTGTCTACTCTTCTAGACGTTGCATAATACAATTTGATTCTGGGAATAACCTTGTGAGGTAAGAATGACCATTTCCACCTTACAGAAAGGAAATCAAGTCTCTAGTGACTCGGCATATCTAATACCTCAGTTCTTTTAGGTAAGGTAGGAAACTGACTCCAGGTTCATGTTCCTAGCATCTCACCATGTGTGTCTGTTGAACTGGATCAAATCAGTTCTGCCCCTGATTAACATTACTCAGTGGCATTTTTAAATATGTCTGCTCTTTTCTTGGACTTCTAATATCTCTATTTCACCAAGGTCCTTTGTGTTGTTTCTAAGCATTTTTCTTTGACTAAAGAGTAGTAAATCTATGCTGTAGTTCACACACTGCATATTTAGGAGATGGTGTTTGTCTTATATAGTGTGTTAAATGGAAGATAATTATTCATTCCAAGTGAGTCTTCTAGCTGTTAAAAAAAAAAAACAACAACAACCCTAGGCTGAAACTGGTAGACAGCTGATTATGGTAACAACCCAGAAGGGACACACCACACCTTGAGCTACTTGGAGAAGAGCATTGTCCTTTGAGTCCCATATAACAACATAAGTAAGCATTTGTAACATGGTTTCTCTCCAGTAGAATGTGGCAAGAGCTGTGCTGGCAGATCTCCACATAAGCCATAAGTCAGCTTTTATTTGTCGTAAATGGGTTATTCCAGACATTCTCTCAGTGCTTCCCTTGCAAAGTGCCTTACCAAAAAGGGAAATGTCAAAAATTGACATTGTACCACGGCTGGTACAGTGGGGCGTTGCCACTCAGCTCTGAGCTGTAAACGGCTCTAGGGAAAGAGCACACTGTGCATGTGTTCCTGAGGGAGTGTGTATGTGAGTGTGTGCATGCCTGTGTGAGTGCATGTGTGTGTGTGTGGGGGGAATAGGAAGAAGGAGAGAGGGAAGTGGCAGGGAAGGATGGGGAGAGAATTTAAATCATTTAGAGAGGAACCAAGTGTCAGGTGAAGTCTAACGGACTGGTCCAACTGTATATTGATTTAGGTTGGAAGCAAATTCTTCTTAATTCAGAGGGTAAAAATATATAGGAAATAATATTGGGACAACATTAATGTTAGTTTATAAATGATTATCTAAATAATTTAAAATGGCTTCGTAAGTTTCTAGAGGAATACACCACTTGTATGGTGATCAGTGCATCCAGATACACTCTTTAACCAGGTTTGCTCCACTGCAGCATCTTCTATCCAGTTAGAATAATTTGCTATGCATAAATCACAACAGTCACTCTTCAGGATAATTTTGTGTCTTAGGAACTAGTATCCCCATTTTACAGAGGAGAGATTTGCAGTTAAAAGTGCTTGCTACTCTTTCAGGAGACCAGAGTTCAGTGCCCAGCACCCACTTCAGACAGTCAGAAGCCCCTGGAACTACAGCTGCAGGGAATGCACATCTTCTGGCCTCTGTGGACAGCTACCTGCACATGGCCACGTATGCACATAGACACACATACATACATATAAATAAATAATAAATAAGTTTTTAAGAAAACATGTTTTGTAGTGATTTTGGGGAAAATAGCATCAAGTCTCAGGGGCCAAAATTATTTAAGTGATGTACTTCAGCAAAGGAGCCTGGAAATTCTCTTTATTTCCCATACAGTCCATCCACCATCCCATAGTGTCATCTGAGGAAGGTCCTACTATTACTCCCAATATCATCTCTCCCCTTATCACTAATAACTGAGCTCTGACTTTCTCCCAGGACTCTGTCACTTCACTGGCAAAACCCTACAGAGGATGTGACTAAAGTAGATTGGATTCTGGCCCATCGGAGGTAAGTAGCCTCCTTAAGAATAAAGATATGTAGAGGCTGGAGGATGGTCAGTGGGAGGGAGTGCTTACTCCTCTTGTATAGATCCGGGGGTTCAATTCTCAGAGCCCACACAGTAGCTCATAACTTCTTGTTACTCTCCAGTCCCAAAGATATATTTTTGTCCTATTTCATGTTTTTATCTCCATAATATTCAGTTGCAGTTTAATGATAGAAATTAATAAGAAAGCCCTATTCTTTTCTCATAACTTGGTGGTGCTAGTCCTAAGAAGAGCACTTTAGGTCTGTATTTGCCAGATCATGAATGATTAAAATTGGGACCATTTTACCTGCTTTCTTTCCCTTTTATTCACAAGCAGCTACTGTCTACAGAGAGATGATTTTTATCGATTGTTTTGTATCACTTGGTAAACATGGTGGGCCAAGTGTGGAGGAGAATACACCACATAGAACCAGGTGAGGAAATTCAAATGAAGCAGTTTATGGTTTTGAAACTTCATTCATGCTATAAGATGATTTCTGAGTGATTTCTTTTATCCCCTTCTGCATATTTTGGAGGGTTTCCCCTAGGGCGAGACTGTGATTTCTTCTATGAATTATCATACAATAATGCTGTCTGCCTCTTCCAAATGCTGTGTAGAGATGTGTTTCCCCAAAGCACTTTGATATAGATCATTGTGAATAATGGCAACTGACTAAGGATGTAAAATCCAGGTTCAGAAGCAAATAAAACCCTGACTTCTTGATCCAATAGAAACCAGATCTGGGGAGAATTCTCTGCATTCTCCCTCCCTCCCTCCCTCCCTCCCTCCCTCCCTTCTTTCTTTCTTTCTTTCTTTCTTTCTTTCTTTCTTTCTTTCTTTCTTTCTTTCTTTCTTCCTTTCTTTCTTTCCAGACTATTACACTACACATTAGGGTGAACTAGCCCTACAGCTACCTCGGCTCTCTTATTTCCCTGACATATCTGGTTTGAGCTGAGCCAGGGTTTTTTTGCAGAGTGCTGTTTCTGTTATTACTTTATTGGCCAGCATCCAGTTTGTTGGCTTTTTCTCAGAGTCATGACTGTGTGAAGCTGTAAGATCTGGATACAGCCGAGACTGCGAGACAGGCACATTTGGCCTTTTCTTTCCTGAGGTTAAATGGCTTAATTTCTGGGAGATGGGAAACATTCTTCAGGGACAGGAATCCCACACATTGTCTTTTAGCAAGTACCTCCTCTTCACAGAACTCACATAAAGTGGGCAAGAAATATTTTTTTCAACCATCTGTCACTCATTTATCCTTCCACAAGTCCAGCTATCAAATCTCTAAATTCTTAATATGCACTGAACAAAGCAGCTATGTAACTATGGCCAAGTTCCTTAACATTTCTTAAAGAAAAATGGGGGGGGGGAACTTATGTGTTTTATTTTTTTATGTGAGGGTATTTTGCCTGTATGTATGTATGTGCACCATGTGCATGTTTCATGCCCACAGAGGTTAAAAAAATAGCATCAGATCCCCTGGAACTGGAGTTATAGATGATTGTGAACCACAATATAGGTTCTGGATCAAATGTAGGTCCTTTTAGCACTCTGCAAGTGCTCCTCACAATTGAACTCTATCCCTGGCCCTTCAATCTTTCTTTTTAAAAATCTATTTGTGGGGGGGGGGCGGCGGTGAGAGTGTGTGTACATATAGCATGCAGGTGAAGGTACATGCATGTGGAGGTCAGAGGTCAATGTGTGATGTCTGCCTCACTCAATATTATTTCCCTAGACAATGCTACTCGTTGAACATGGACCTAGAACGGCTGGCCAGTAAACTCCAGGTATCTACCTGTCTTCTCCCCCAGGCCTGGAGTTACAGATGTAGGTATCTGAGTTCTGGTGTTCTGAACTTTAGGATGGAGCCAGCTTCCCAGGACAAGATTCTTAATCTGTATTGCTTCATTTCCTAATTTGTAAAATATGGATATTGATCACTTAGCGTTGATCCCAGACACCGTTTACATCCCAGTATTTCCAATTCCCAACTGTGTGAATTTTAGACTCTGAGATGTTAAGACAGTTTGCACATGAAATGAGAATCCGATAACTAATTTGCAGGCACTTAAAAAACTGTATGAGATACATGACAAGCTCCAAGTTATCATTTCTGACATACAATAGCTGATTAAGGCATAATAAATACTTTCTACTTGCTACATGAACAGGGCCTGGTGTCTTCGTTGTGGGGAATGGACATATAAACCATAAGCTGTGATGCTCCAAGGATGCAGGGTCAAGGTAAACAGAGGGAAAGCACCTAGGTCCTGGAGTTGATCAGGTTGTACATTCTAGTCTTGGTTTCATTTACCTCTTCCTGGCCATGTAACCACTGGTAATACTCCTATGCTCGCTCGCTCCCCCCTCCCTCTGTGTGTGCGTCTTTTACTGTTTAATTTGCAAAATGTGTATATTGATCATGCTGTCTTCCCAGATTTGTGGGGAAATTTAAGGGAGGTGATCTGAATCTTCGTCTGCATTTGGGAAAAGTGTGCATAGAAATTCCCTCTACTACGTCACTTCGTATTTTAATCACTGTTTAACTGGGAAGGGCTAGGGCTCCAAGTTAGCCTTTGCTGAAGTCCGCTGAGTGGAACAAGGGTCTCTTAGGATACTGATGGAAGCTGGATTAAAGGGGAGGCTATAGTCAAATTAGCTGGGGATACAGGGGTCAAGTGCAGTGAGGTAGCTTTCTTTAACGCAGATTGAGAGCCCAGCACGGCGTGATTCTTGAACCTCCAAATAGGGCTATGGAATACAGCTTCATCCAAGCATACTTGACTTCCAGGCCTTTTCCACTGAAGTTCACAGGGGCGGCAATCTCAGGATGCCATGTGAGGAAGGGCGCTGTGGGTAAATCAAACCGTAATTACTTCTGAGTATTTGCTCAGCATCAGACACCATGGAAGGGCAACAAGAAGATGTCACGACCTTGCCCTCAGATTTCCGAGAGGTTTATGAAGATAAAACAGAGCCAAAAAGTTTCCAGAACACATAAATTTGGAACCAGGATGCTTGTGAGGCAAATGAAATGGCTCTTGCAGTAGGGAGTGGAAGGGACTGAGACAAACGGGGGTATGGGGGGAACAATCAACTCAACCTGGCCTCACTGTGTTAGCTGATCTTCCTGTTGCTTGACAGATACCAGAGGGAAAGAAAGCATTCTAGAGGAAGAATTTGCTATGACTTTGCAACCTTCTGTGTGCTGGCTTCATTTCTGAGCTGTGGGCTGACAGGATATCTTGGTGGAAGAGAGCTGCTCAGCACCAAGGTGACCTGGAAGCAGAGTCAAGAAAGGATAGGTTACTCTTCCGTGGCACATTCCTGGATTCTCCCTCACTTACTCTAGTGAGGCCCTACCTCCTCAACTCCCCTAGTAGCACTGCCAGGAGGAACAAAGCCTTCAACCCATGAGCCTGCGGGAACATTTCTCACTTAGACTCTAACAGCCACGATTGCCAGGTAAGAATGTGAGTTCAGGATTGCCAGAGCTTTTAGACATTCACAAGAATCGAGTTCTTTTTATGCAAAGCATACCAAATTTATAAAATCTTATGAATATAACATTGGATGAGCATAGCGTATCTGTGAGCCAAATTTAGCCCACATGGCTTCATTTTGCAATCCTTGGTCTTTGCCAATCATTCTCAGGTGGGATAAATTTGTTCCTTGGGTCATTTGCCAATGCGTGGGCACATGTTTTATTTGTCACAACTGGCATTACAGGCAACTAAGGAATAGATGCTGCTAAGTACCCCTTCTCAGTAGGAAATAATTAGTACATCCATGGTGTTCAAAGTGTTCACTCTAAGCCACAGAACCTCAGATGCTGGGAATGTGCGACTCTGTTTTTTTTTTGTCCTCCTGTCCATGTGAGCTTGGAAATGTCCTTGTTCTGGTTGGCAAAAGAAGCTGCTTGGACTAATTGATGCTCCAGGGACTTTCCAGCCTAAGGCCCGAGGTCATATCAGTCCTCACACTGGCAGTGACCTGGCACAAAGGCGCTCTGCAGAAATGCCATTGATGGGAAGTGATCATTATGGATGAGACAACACAGGCTGTGAGTGTTCCCAACCTGGAACACTGTTGGTCCTTTGGATAAGTTCCAAAGCTTCTTTCACTTCTGTCTCACTGAAGACACTTGAAAAACTTGAAGCTGATGTTGCAAGGCTCCTAAATCATCCCGTACAATTTTTTTTAAAGAAACTGTTAATATTTTCAGAGAGGACAAGAAATCAAAAGACATATTCTAATTTAATATGCCAATGCCCTTCTGAAAAGAGACAGCCTTTCAGATACGGACTTGGAGTCTCATCGTTGTGTGGGCCTGTGTATCTCCTAGGTCTTCATAAGCAAAGTTATTATTTTGTCTTCAGGATTTAATTCAGTTGTGCCCACAGGGGAAGCGAGGCAGGCTGTTAGATGAGGTACATGGAGAAAGGGTGATGCTCGCCTAAGCCAGGTGCAGCAGTGATGGGCAGAAGGTACGTACCTGATGTAGTTTGTAAGCTTCCATGCTTACAAACAGCTCACTGCTGAGCAGGCTCATCTCCAGGCAGCCTGAGTCACTCTGGATGCTGCCTTAGTTTGGGATTATAGAAAAACATAAGCTGAGTGGGCTTATTTTATCAATAAGAAAGATCATGTTTCTGCAGGCTGGAAGTTTAAGATGAAAGCGGCAGCAGATTCGACATTCGTTAAAGGTCTCTTCTGCTTCATAGCAGGGGCCCTCTAATGTCTTCCTTCTGTAGTATAAGGATGGGGGTCAAAGGATGTTGTGTGTGATGCTTATAAGGATACTGAACTAGCTTCATTTGTGTTATTCTGACCAAAACTAACCTAGGGGAGGACAAGGTTTATTTGGCTTATAATTTCAGGTCACAGTCCACCACAGAGGACAGATGAAAGCATGAACTTAAAGCAACTAGTTACATCACATCCACAGTCGAGAGAGGAATGAATAAAATGGACATGTGCTTGCTTTTCAGCTGTTTCTGCTCAGCCGGCTTTCTTTACTACTGCACAGTTCAGGGTCCAGTGTGTGATGAAAGGGTGCTGCTGGCGTCCGAGTGGGTTTTCCTGCCTCAAATAATAATCAAGATAGTCCCACAAAGACTTGCTCACTGATCAACTGAGGATCTTTCGGGTCATTCCGGATTATGAGAAGTTGTCAACGAAAAGCTAACCTTCACTCATGAGGATCTCTTAGTCACCTCCCCCAAAGAGCCACCTCCCAATACAATCACCTCGGGGATGAGGTTTTCAATACACAAACTTCAACAATCAATCATCTATATTACCTGCGATGCTACCATAGTCTCTTTCTTCAATATGCAATAAAATGTTTCCAACTGGGATACATTTATTGGGAGGAAGGGCTTTCTGAACTGCTGGGGGAAGGGACAGGGCTACTCTTTGAGGATTTCTGTATATCAACACCACCAGCCTTCCAAGAATAGGTGTGGCTTTAGTGACGTTGACTTTCCTCCAGAGTCCCAGGAGCTACCTGTCTATAGCATTTGATCTAACAGCCATGTGCAGATTGCTATGACAAGCTCTTCTGGAATGGTAGCGCAAACCTGAGGATTCCAGAGTCATGACAAAGCAAACCCCTGTCCTGGATTTAAAAAAAAAAACTATTTGCTTCTGTGTCCCTGCTAGGGGCTCTGTGACCCAGAATTAACACATCAAATTCTTATCTCCCCTCTTTGAGTAGTGACTGCTCTCCTGGCAGCTTCCTGTACCTTTTGCTTGTCAGGTTAGCAAGTCAGTCTACCAGTTAGACAGGTGTGTGAGCAAATACAGGTAGGTTGTGCCGGCTGCACGTGCGTGCTGAATGTGGAAGTGAAGAGCGATGTCGACTGATGGGCAGCTGTCTTGGTCTAGGTTTCCCTTAAAGCAGACAGTGGAGGCCAAGTCAACTGGGAGTGGATCCCAGGAAGCATTGGTAGTAGAGGGGAGAAGTCAGATCTGGAATAAAAGAAAATAGGGAACAGGCACATTTTCAAACAAGTAGGTGGTTGGTTCTTGATTCTACTAGAGAGCTCCAGAAGGTAGTATGGATCAGGCTTTTGAATTATCCAAAATGGCCACTAATGAAACTGGGATTTTTATGATTTCCCTCACAGTGGTTCTCAGCCTTCCTAATGCTGTGACCCTTAATATAGTTTCTCATGTTTAGGTGACCCCCCACCATACAATTATTTCATGCTACTTCATAACTGTAATTTTGCTACTGTTATGAATCATAATACAAATACCTTATATAGAAGCCCTGTGAATGGGTCAACCTCAAGGGGGTCATGACCCACATGTTGAGGACCATGGTATTATCAGATGTTCACCATTGCTTTCTGAAGAGAAAGGTAGTTTTTAGAACTTGCCTTCCTGGTAGAATAAACAGATTCCCATCACCAGAGTCCTCAGGCAGGCAGTGAAGCAGGTGTTCAAAGCCAGCAGCTCCAGGAGTGCACTGAGCACAGGGAAACGCAGGCTGGAATGGGACGGCACTTGCCTGAGTGTATTGATTTAAACTGTTATTATCGCTGTTGCAGTTGTACAGATGCAAGCCAACTGTAATATTCTTATGCTTATAGCTCTTAACAGATTGTGCTAAGAAGCAAAACATGCTTGAATATTACATTTTCAAGGCAGTAAAACACAGCGCAAGTCAAAATAACAATACCTTGATGCGATGCCTAACATACTTTGGTCAAACAAGATGAAGATTTACAGTGCAAATATGCTGACTATCAAGAGGCCAATTATTCTGAAATCCATGTGGCTAGATCTTGTGGTAACTACACCTCCCTGCTGCCGAAAAACTCTTCTATAGCTATGAAGCTTTCGCTGAACCCAAGCACACCATTTTTGTCTTAACTTTTAATTTTTTTATTTTTGCTTATGCTCGCATACAATACATCCCAACCACAGCCTCCCCTCCCACCACTCTTCCAAGTCCCCTTTCGCATCCACTGTTGCTCTGCTTCTCTTCAGAAAAGAGCAGACCTCCCAGGGATTCAACCAAACATGGTATAACAAGATGATGCAATAAGACTAGCACAAACCCTCCTATCAAGGTTGGATGAGGCATCCCAGAAGGAAAAAAAGGGTCCCAAGAGCAGGGAAAGGAGTCAGAAACACCTCTACACCCACTGTTTGGAGTACCACAAAACTCCGGGCTAAACAATCACAGCATATATGCAAAGGATGTAGTCACAGACCCATGCAGGCTCTGTGATTGCCACTTCTGTCTTTGTGAGCTCCTATGAGTCCAGTTTAGTTGATTCTGTGGGCCTTGTTTTCTTGGAGTCCTAGACACTCCTAGCTCCTACAATCCTTCCTTCCTCTCTTCAGAGGGTTTCCCAGAGCTCTGCCTAATGCTTGGGTGTGGGTCTCTGCATCTGCACCCAACAGCTGCTGGAAGAAGCTTTTCTGATGACAATTGGGCTAAGCTCTGATCTGTGAATATAATGGAGTATCTTAACTTTTAATTTTAGTCAAACGAGGCTCTTAATTAAAACTGGTTGACCTGGTACTTTAAGGAAAAAGATCCACTGAAAAAGGTGGGAACCAGTGAGATGACTCAGCAGGTAAACGCTGAGCCTGGTAACTTCAGTTTAATGCCCAGGACCAACAAGGAGAGAAGCAACACCCCTGGGCTATCCTCTGACCTCCATACCTGTGTGGTGGCACGCCTGCATGCAGACATACACACATACTATAAAATTCAAAATGCAGGGGGAGATAAACACTGACTTTCCTTCTTTTACACATATCTATCTTGTTTGGGCAGCTGCGTTCGTTGACAATGCTGTTTGTTCTTCACTGTATATTGAAAAAATTGTATTGACAAGGATGCTGGTCTCCTTGTCGAAAAGCATGTAGATGCTTTTTGTAGTACGGATGTAAGGTTACATTGGAAAAATAAGGGGAAAAAGAAAAGCCAAGCATGGCGTCACATGTCTGTTACCTTAGTACTTTTGTGGTGGAGATAGTAGAGTCTGAAATTTGAGGCCAGCCTGGGATCCCAAAAAAGACCCTGCCTTAAAAATTAAATTTATTCTATTGAGACAAATGATGTCGAGAAGCTCACAGAATCCCAGGGATTGCTGGGACTCTGCAGGAAAATTTGAAGAAATGACCCAGGGGCTGTAAATGAAAAGGACCAGGTGCTTACTGTGATTCACACATAGTTTGGATGTGTTCCCCTAAAGCTTCACGTGCTGGGCTCATGGGCCCCAGTGTGCTTGTGTTGAGGTCTTGAGGTTCCTTAGAGGCAGGGATACTGGACAGCAACTAGGGTGAGACTGGCCTCATCACGCGTCCATACTGATCTCTTGTGATCCAGTTCTTACAAGAGATGGATGTTATAAAGCAAGGCTGCTTCCTCACCGGCTTCTTCAGCATCTCCCTGTCCACTTCGGCTGTGTTGTGACACAATCAAGGGGACCCTCAGGAGAGGACAACTGAGGAGGCTACTCAGTCTTGGAATTTTGAGCTAGGAACCTGTGGATTAAATTAGTTTATAAGATATCTGTTAGTATGCAGGTATCTGTCCTGGCCTGACCTTGGGGTATACATCCTCAGCTGTAGCCACTAAGAGCACCTCCTGTGCACATTCACTATGTTCCCTTTTAAAGGGCCCTGCTCATCTTCCCTCCTTCCCTCCCTCCCTCTCCCTCTCTCCCTATCCCCTTTCTTTTCTCTCCTACTACTCTGTCCCCAGAGTCCGGTCTCCCTTCTCCTCCCCTTTTCCCATTCACTTTCCCCCCGATGAAAAACCCCTCCACCTGAGCTCTGTCACATGGCATCTTTCTCTCGCACACTACTTTTTTAAAATTACAACAGTACCCAGACTCTGTTTTTGCTTTTGCTTTTTAAGTTACAGCGGGTACAAACCAGTCTTGATAATAGTGGTTATATGAACAGCAAGTTCTACAGAGGAAAGAATGCTAGGCGAATCCTCAAGAATATCTTGGCTTTCCACAGTTGTTGCTCTGTGAATAAAGCTGACAATACATTAGCTAAGATTGTTCGAGCAGCTGCTCTCATTGACTTTGGTTAACAGAGAAGAACTTCTTGTAGGAGGAGGTTGAGGCCTGCTTAGCAGAAGGAAATTCATGTCTGGCACTGCAAACATAGCCAAACACCTGCGGCTGGTGAGGTAATGGATCCTGGTGGAAAACTCACAATTATCACTTTTCTGTACCAGCATCGTTTCCAACTGTGTTCTAAACACCCATCCTCATATTCATAGATAAGTGAAGATCTCACCCCTCATCAAGGAAGCTTCTCTTGTAGCAGACAGACCATTACAGAAAGCTACAACTTGTCAACTGAGAATCTTTTTTTGGTTGTTGTTGTTTTTTCTTTTTGGTTTTTCAAGACAGGGTTTCTCTGTAGCTTTGGAGCCTGTCCTGGAACTAGCTCTTCTAGATCAGGCTGGCCTCGAACTCACAGAGATCTGCCTGTCTCTGCCTCCTGAGTGCTGGGATTAAAGGTATGTGCCACCACCGCCAGGCTCAACTGATAATCTATAATATAATACCTAAGGCCTGAGGCACAATCCTGGAAGAAGGGGGAGAAAGACTGTTAGAGCCAGAGGTTCAGGGCATCTGCTGCAAGATATGCAAGATAGACTGCTTCTATATATGACAAAGATGCTGCACCCACTAAATCAACAGTATTGTTGCCTAAGTAAGACCATCACATTGATACCAGTAGACTTGTCAATATGAGTAGGGGATGCCTCACAGGTCCCTCAACACATACATATACGAGCAACACTAAATTGATTCAGCAGGCTATCTTTTTAATATCTATCTATCTTATCTATCTATCATCTATATGTAACAATAATAATTAAAAAAAGATGCAGTCGTGAATTTGTGAGAGGGAGTTGGGGGACAGAGGAGGAGACAGAGGGGGAGGGGAGCAAAAATGATATAAATTCAGTACTCATGTATGAAATTCTCAAAAATAGAAATAAGTAAAGAATTTTAACATCAAATGAAGAAGAGAAGGGCATGGAGATTTTATTATTTTTTTAAAGAAAATCACAGGGTTCCAGGTAAATTTTTTTGGCCAACCTTTCTTTAATCATAGATGAAGTATTCCCACAAGAAGGTTATTAGAAACAGATGGGTTGTAAAGTCTGTTTGGGATGATTTTCCATCTGCATTTTTGGGCCTCTGAGTCTTAACAAGGGATTTCATAATGAGGCATATGCTTGGAACTGTGAGTCTTTTTCAGTCATACATAGCTAAGTGTGTCCATCCCTGTCCTAGTTTGGTTTTTGTTGCTGTGATAAACACCATGTCCAGAAGCAACTCGGGGAGCAAAGGTTTCATTTCGTTTTGTAGCTTCTAGGCCATCATTGAAGGAAGCCAAGGCAGGAGTTTGGAGCAGAAATCGTGGAGGAATACTCCTTCCTGGCTTGTTCCCTTTGGCTTGCTCAGCTATATATTTTTATACAGCCCAGCCCAGTGGGTAGGGATGGCACTCTCAGCGGTGAGTTGGACCCTCCTAAATAAATGAGCAACCAAGAAATGCCTCACAAACATGGCCACAGGACAACCTGAGGGGGCATGTCTTTAGTTGAGGCTTCCTCTTCCCAAGAGGATCAAACTTATAACCAAGATTAAACATCACAATCTGAATACCTGGAAAAGACCCAAAACAAACACTGAAACAGGGCTCCACTTAAGACTGCCCTGTGCATGACGAACCAGGAGAGAGTGGGTTCAAATGCATGCAAATTGAAGTGCTGACTTCTTCTTTTCCTGTTAAGCATGAAAGTGTGTGTGTGTGTATGTGTGTGTGTGTGTGTGTGTGTGTGTGGTGGGGGTGCTTATTTAGTGTGGTTATGCCTGTGGATTAGGAATCCACAAAATAGGGACACATTTTTAGTGGTGTCAAGTGGTAGAAACATTTTGGGAAGGGAATTTGGGCAAATGAAACCAAGGCCTCAAAAACACAGGACTTTTTGTCACAGTACTGAGCAAGCTATTTATTCTGAGGAGATAATTAAAGGTGTGCGCGTTCATTCTAGCTCCAAGTATCTTCTTGGCAATATTAATTAAAATACGCCAAACCATAGGCTAGGAATAAGAGCTTTGGTTTTTGTGTGTGTCCATACATCCTGAAACCATAGGACCTTTGAAAACACTATCAGTGGAAGAATATGATCTTTCCTACAATAGGCCACACATGCAGATATTCATACTACTTATTTGAAGCTTTTCTTTTTGAGTCCTGGTTTGTTTTCTTCATGCTTTTTTTGTGTTTTCTCATTTTTCAACAATTTAAATATAATTACTTTCAAATGTTCATGTTTTAAGGAGGAAAAATCCCTGAAAAGTTCTTCTGTTTCTAGCTATGTTGATGGAAGGAGCAAGTAGTATTTAGAAGTTATACTTATTTGTATATGTGTGGGTATATACATGACATGGCATATGTCAGGAGGTCAGAGGGCAACACAACATGGTTATGTCTGGAGGTCAGAGGGCAGCTTGCAGAAATTGAACTTAAGTCATCAGGCTGGTAGTGAGGGCCTTTCCCTGCTGGGCCATCTTCCTGGCCCCAAAGTGGTTTTTAGTAAAGAAGCAAACAGTTGCAGTATGTGCGATGTTTTTATAGGCACTATTTCCCAACTGACACTGTCGTGTCCTCTGTAGTATATAAAGCTTCATATCAACACAGCCTCTGTTTGTAAGAGGCAGAGCAAACAAAAGCTTATGTCCTTCTAGACAGTGCATTTGACCCAGCTCAGTGGCTTTCAAAGGTTGTATGATTCTGATCACACAAGCCGACACACAGGTCCTAAGGGAGCTTCAGCAGGACCTGCCTACCCCTTCTTTCATTGACCAGATTTTTATCCTCAAATTGGCTTTCAGAAGCCCACAGGTTGTTTTTCCAGGAGGCAGAGGTGTGAGAGTTTAGTGTGCCTGATTTAAAGTACCAACAACCATTAACTCATGGGCTGAGATTATTTCTGCCTTGCCCCTCTTCCTTGAATAATGCCATTATAAAAATGTAATAATAATAATAGTGTCTTAACAATAGGATACAAGGTGGAGAAAAAGCCAAATTCTCTTGGATGCTTGGGGGAGGGGCTTAACCTTGACAGGTCAGGATCCAAGGTGAACCTATGTCTCTATTCTAGGGGGCTTGCCCTTTCTAGGGGAAATGAATGAACAAATGAATGAATGAAAAGTGACTCTCCCTTCTTCTTGAGGATAGAGAGACCAATGAGTTAAAAATTCCAAGAGCTAAAGAGGCAGGGACTAGAGAGGGAAATTATTCTTATAATTTACTTTATAATATGTAGTGATAAGTCATGATCCTACAATATTTAGGTGGAAGGTTCTACCTAGCCATGGAATTGTTGCCGAACTGAAGAAAAGGGAGTGTGATGGTTAGCTTTGTTAGTTCGACACATGCTAGAATCACCTGGAAGGGAATTCTCATTGAGGAATTGTCTACATTGGATTGGCCTTTGGGCATGTCTATGGAAGGTTGTATTAATTAAGCAAATTGCTGTGGGAAGATCCAGCCCACAGTGGGCCACATCATTCCCTAAGCAGGAGGTCCTCAACTGTCTAAGAATGGAGAAAATTGAGCCGAGTAAAACCAAGCAAGTGAGCATGCTTGCATTTCTCCCTGCTCTTGACTTTGCGTGGCTGTGCTCCAACCAGCGGTTTGGGTCTCTGCCTTTGACTTCCCACAGTAATGGGCTGAAAACTGGAACCTGCAAGCTGAAATAAACCCCCTTCTCCTTCGCATTGCTTTTAGTCAGGATAACTTTATCACAGCAATGGAGATCAGACTAGAATGGGGAGCCCTTAGCCCTGAGCAAGGCATGGGTTGCAAGATACATTTTGACTAAAATATAAATAAAGCCGTTTAGCACATGCCAAAGCATCTCACCTTGACCCTGTGTAAGCAAAGTGATGTTAAGCTGACTATTATATCACTCTTCTCATCTGTGACAATCTTAATGTTATTTTTTGATATGTGGATCATTAATGCACCCCAGAAGACAAAACTATACAAAAGGTATACTAGATGAGTGGTCGTGCTTCTCTGCATCACCCACCCTCTTCCTCCCACTCACCCTTCAGGAACTTTATGGCTCAGTGTCTTTCCTTTGTGTTTCTTTCTGAAAAGATTAGCATGTGTATAGACACGCTTTCTTTATTCTCCTCTTCTGCCCTAAGAGGTAGCGTTCTCTGCCTACCTCTCCTGGGCTTCGCTTTTCCATACAACAATATCTGCTCTAAAGTGTTCCATAATCACCGCACAGAGATTCTTTTCATTTCTTTGGTGGCTGCCTAGTAACACAGATGTGCACTGCCCCAGTTTATTCTGACTTAGTCATTAGCTCTTGACGACGAATGCAATGCAATTATCGTATTAAGGTAGAATAAATCACATCAGTGGGCTGGGGATTTATGATCATTGGCCTGGATATTTCCATTGTGGTGGAAAATGTTCCCAGAGAAGGAAGGGTTCTCAGGTTGGACTACTGGGGGGCTGGAGAATAGACACAATCAGCTCAGGTTGGGCATTGAGAACGTGTCCCAAACTGAGAGAGACTCTCAGAGTCCATGAATGCTGGGCGACCTCGCTTAGTTCTTTGTGTTCTGAGGACTGACAGACGTTAGAAGAAAATGGCTGTGGAAGGAAGCTCCTAATAAAGTTGAGACCCATGCTCCACGATTCTCAACCTATCTAAACATCAGGAGAATTCCTCCTTCAAGGGTTTATCCAAAACCAGAAGGATCCTGAATAATGAGTCTGAGCTTTGGGGGTCCTGGAGACTTTCAGCAGTAGGAGTGGGGCTGACTATTGAATTTAATGTCATTCTGATGGACTGGGGAGTTAAGACAGATTTTCAATTTCTTTTTTGTAAAATGTATGTGTGGGTGTGTGTGCATGAGTACAGGTGCCTATTGAGACTGCCATCAGATCCCCTGGAGCTGAAGTTACAGAAGGTTGTAAGCCATCTGACATGGGTACTGGGTCCTGAACTCACGTCTTGCACAAGAGCAGCAAGCTGCTGACTGCTGAGCCATCACTCTACCATACCCCGTTTGTTGTTTTGCACACTCATCCCTCAGTATCTGTGTAGAACTGATTCTAAACTTTTTCTAAGCTACTGAAATTCCCAGATGGTCAATCTCCTTATATAAAATGGTATAGTGTTTGTATATGACCTGGGCACAGCTTCCCATAAACTCCCAATCATCTCTAGATGACATCTAGTACCTAATGCAGTAAAAATGCTATACAAGCAGATAGACCGTACCATACTGCTTAGGGAACGGCAACAACAGAATAATCTGTGTGTGTTGAGGGTGGATGTCATTATTTTCAAAGAACCTTTTTGGCTCTGTGGTTGGTTGAATTCACAGATGCGGCCCCTGTGAATGGTGCGGCAGGTGGATTCTATTTTTCGTTGTCTGTGGTAGGTGGATAGCTGTTGGTAGATTGGATGTTACGGAGAGAAATGAAAGTGACATTTTTTTTGTCCCCGTTTGTTAGAGCTACATTCATCTGTCCTTCTTGTATGCTATTGTATTTAGTTCTACAGAACTCCCATCAGGAAGATTTTATCCCAACTTGATGAGTGTATGATCCAGAGAGACTGCCTCCCTTGCCTAAGACCACAAAGAAGTTCCATGACAAACCTGGGATGTATACCTGGCTCCCAAACACCTCCTCAATATTTTCTGAAGGGTGGCACTTCTCAGAAATATTGAGATCTACAATAAGTTCAAGGTCACAGAAATCACTTTCCTTGAGACAGTTGAAATAACTACCTTTGGTATGTTTTGAATCTTCTATTCAAATTCAGGAAGTACAGAGATGGAAGTATAATCTGCAGTTGAGTCTGCAAATACCCAGGAATGTCTTTGAACAAGCGGATGAAGCCATCACGGGTATTTGTCTGGCATGTGCTCTAGTTTTCTTTTGGCTGCTGTGAATAAAACACTCACTCAAAGCAAGCAATCTGGGGGAGGAAAGGGTCTATTTGGCTTGCAGTTCCAGGTCATAGTCCATCCTTGAGGGGAAGTCAGAGCAAGAACTCAAACAGGAATCAGAAGCAGAAATCATTGAGGAACTTTGCTTGCTGGCTTGGTCATGGCTAATTATCTTTCTTATACAGCCCAGGACCACCTGCTTAGCAAAAGTGCAATCCAGAGGAGGCTGTGCCCTTCTGTATCAACAATTAAGACAATGCCCCATAGATGTGGCCACTGATCAACAAGATAAAGACAGTTACTCAATTGAGACTCTTTTTCAGGCGATTCTAGGCTGTGTCAAGTTAACAGTTAATGCTAGTTAGGACAGCATGTTTTATGATTCACACAATTCAACTTTATCTCTTGGTTAGGAGGGGAAATTTATTTCAAATACACAGAAAAGAAATGAAAAAGTCAAGAAGATCAGTAAAGTGAATTAATTAGATTGGTGATCAAAGGGACTTTTGCATTTTATTACTGATTTGGCTAATGATTTAAAAACAAACACCACCACAAAAACAAAAGATAAGACAAAGAAAAAAGAAAACCATAACCCTCTGACAGTGTTTGGAAGGAAGCCAAGGCATGAGGAAGAAGTCTAAAGCCCTAGCCTCATTTTATCTTGGTGTGTTTCTAAAGTGTTACCCCATTCCTCCTTTCCCTTGACTGTGCAGACCTTTTGTGGTGATTCAAATAGGAATGACCCCCACAGGCTCATATATTTGAATGCTGAGTCATTAGGGAGTGTCACTACTTGACAGGGACAAGTGACCTTGTTGGGGTAGGTATGACCCTCTTGGAGGAAGTAGATCCCTGGGGGTGGATTTGGGGATTTCAAATGCTCAAGCCAGGTCCAATGTCTCTTCTACTGCCTGTGACTCTGAATGTAGAACTCTTAACTACCTCTCTAGCAGCTTGTCTGCCTGCACACTGCCATGCTCTCCGCCATGATGCTAATGGGCTAAAACTGAAATTGTAAGTCAGCCCCAATTAAATGTTTTCCTTTATAAGAGTTCTGAGGAGTGGGTAGGGGGTGGGATGGAAAGGGGAGGGAAGTGAAGGATGGGAGAAGGGGAGGAAGGGGGAACTGGGGCTAGTATGTAAAATGAAAAAAATTAAATGGAAAAAAAAACCAGAGTTTCCGTGGTCATGGTGTCTCTTCACAGCAATAGAAGACTTCATTATAGCTTGTTTCTTCCTTGGGTAAAAAAATGAAATAAGTCAACAGTAGAAGTGGCGTGTGATGAACAGCAAATCAAGAGCCTGCAGGAGAGTTTCTCCTCCCATGTTTCAAGTAACCTTCCAGCAGGTACGGTCTGATGCTCTGGTTTAGACATCATTGGCCCTCCCAGCTTGGTCCTCAGGGTGGTGTAACGAGAAGAGGTGTGGAACCATTAAGAGGCTATGTAAAGTAGAACATCTTTAGGGCAGCAGGAGATGTTTCCTCTCATGGCCCAAAAGGAAGAAGATATTTCTCATGGGATCATGGTTAGATCTCTCTAAGGGTTCTCATAAACATCTGAGCTAGCCCAACCCAGTCTCTCTGGCTTCCTGTCTGAAGATGGAATTTGTTCCACACTGGATTTTTTTGTCTGCTATAAGCTGAGGCGAGGGAAGGATGCTACTAAGAGCCTGTATCTGCTGTTCAGATTTTCATCTTCAAAAATGAATTTAACTGGTTTTTCTTCTTAAGTAGCAGATATTAATCTCGTAGGAGGCAGAAAATCACAGACAGCAATGGGGCAGATGAAGGCATGCGTCTACAGGAAGATAGCTTTGCAAATTGCCTAGGCTTATCTACGACTAAAAGGCAGACACAGGATTTAATTTAGTTCACTCTGATCTTAGACCACTACATTAGAACTGTAAAGTGTTGATTTGACATTTTCCTTTTCTATTTCCCTCATGAATTGTTGGGAAATGCAAATACAATAAAAAGATACAGGTAGGATTTTGGTAATTAGCAAATACTCACCAGATGTGAGATTCACCATGTAGCAGACTCTTCAGTGGGGGCAGGACCAAGTCAGAGGAAGAAGGGGAGGCTGGGTTCTGCAAATACAGAGGAAGGTCCTGTCTTCATGGAGAATATTGACAATGCAATCATGGACATTCTTGCATTTTAAAAAATTATATATGAGGCTACTATATTTAATCTTAATTTCTGAGTTTGGGAATAGACATTTTGAGTTTTGCATCCAAGTTAAGTCCCTATATCTCTTGGTCCTAAATCCACCCCAATGTCATTTGCCTTGAAATAGGCTTCCCAATGTGTGGGACATATACATTTAACAGTGTCCACAATGATTTAGGCAGTGCTTTGTTCTGGCGTTAGGTGACATTTCTTCATCTAGATACTTCCATTTTTCCTCTATACCTTCTGACTAAGTGAAGGATAAAATGTCAAGTTGACATCTGGCAACTCAGAACCGGGAGAGATGAGGCTTCAGTACCAGATCTCCAACAGGTGCTTTGGAGAATCTTCTATTTGCCCTCAAGGTAACACTCATTTCTTCTCCCCCCAGGAAGCCAGTTTCCAGGGAAATAATTGGAATGGTCCAATAAGTGTACTTACTAAGTAGTTTCAGAATTGTCTAAATAGTTAGAAATACCAGCAGACAGCTATAAGATTAGATGAAGAGAGAGTTCAAGATGCATGCTACCAATGCACACCCTGTCCAGTTAGGTTCTCCCTGGTTCCTAAGGAAGGCTATTGCATCTAGAAGGCAACTCTCTCTCCCCTGTAACAACAGTTCCTGTTCTCTCTAACCTACTCTCTTCACACCTGGGTAAGTGTTGTCAAAAATGCACTAAACAACCAGTTAACTTTAATTTCAAATAAATCACTAGTCATTTTAATATAACTAGGTTCTACATAGTATATGGAACATAATTATATATAATTTTTTTTCCTGGATTTCAAACTAACTAGACATCTGATATTTTCATTTGCTAAATCTGCCAAGACTAGCCTTGTAGATAATTGCACTCACTGTTTCCAACTCCTTGTTAGGGTCCTTTAGCCTTGTTCACAGCTTTGTTAATGGTTTCTTCATTGAACTCTACTTGACTTCCCCAGTTGAGAACACTGTCTAGTTTTTGATTAATGGAACTCATACTAGTGGGCAGCAATAACTGTTATGTTTTTATGGTACTGCTTCATTTCTCATTTTGTTTTCTTTTGGTGGCAGGCAACATTGGTTTTCTTTTATAGCAAAATATATTTTCATTTAAGAATAAATGTATTTGTGGAAGTTGGAGATATAGCAGAGTTGGTAGAGTGCTTATGTAGCATGCACGAGACGCTGGATTTGATCTCTACTACTGCATAACTGGGGCTTAGTGATACACACCTGTAATCCCAGCACTCTGGAAGTAGAGGCCAGAGAATCATTAACTCAAGGTCATTCTCAGGCATATAGTGAGTTTGAGGCTAGCCTGGAATACATGAGACTCTGTCTCAAAATAAGTAAAATTAAATAAAATAAGTAGTTGTGTTTAAAAAAGCAATAGTAGAGGTGGGACACACCCATAGCAAAGTTCACAAATACAAGCAGAGAATAGGTCCCAGAGTTCAGCTAACTTTAGGTCAAATCCCAAGCCCACTACATAAAATAGTCACAAACGCTAAGAATAAATGAAAAGTATTTGAAAGTATGAGGTCTTGGGTTTTAACAGTATTAAATTTACATAAGTACACAGACAGACAGATGTACACACACACACACACACACACACACACAGATACACACGCAAATCTCTCCCCACTCCAGGGTACAAAGCAAATATTAGAACTAAGAGTAGAATGTGAGAACTTTGTCCCAGGCCCAGTGTTTCTCATGAGCCCACAGGCCTGGTATCTTGCATATAGAGGAATTGTCATGCCAGCTCTGGCCCTACTCTGCCTTGAGTGCTGATGGGTAAGAGTAGTCTGACCCCATGATTGTGATGTTTTGAAACATAGGAGCGAAGGCCTTTCAGCTTGCAAAGTTGGTATATTAAAGGGAGAGCCTGGAGTCAAAAGCTTTTCCTTAAAAGGAAGTCCTTTCATATTGATGATAAGAATTTACATTGGTGCAGCCACTATGGAGATCAGTATGCTGGTTCCCAAAAGATCTAAAAGAAGAACTGCCATACGATGCCACTCTCTGGAATATCCCTGATTCCTCGCTCAGGACCCCACAGAGATGCTTGCATAGCTATGTTTATTGTGGTGATTAGCCAAGGTAAGGACTGAGCCTAGAAACCCCCTAACAGATGAAAAAAATAAAGAAAATTATATATACACAGTGGAGTTCATCCAATAAGAACTAAGAAATCATGTCACTTGCGGGAAAATGTATGGCACTGGATATCATGATGTTAAATGAAACAAACCCTACTCAGAAATTCAAAGATCGTATGTTTTCTCTCAAGCAAAGGGACCAACGAGGCATGGAGGAATGGAAGGAGGGCAAATGTGATTGAAGTAAAATGATATGCATGTATGAAAATGTCATGATGAAATGCCTTGCTTTGTAAACCGACTTTAAAAATCAATTTAAAAACCTTGAATTTAGGAGAGTGAAAGGAGAGAACTTGCTTTCTCTAAATCTTCATCTAAAGATGAAGAGAATGGATGAATGGAGGAAGGTGTGGGGTGAGTCTCAACCTGGATGCAGTGTGTCCTGTCCTCATCTCTCCCCACCAGCTGTGAGCTGACTCTGGGTGCCATTCACTTCAGCTCTTGGGACCACCTTGGGGGACGTGCTTTGTCCTGAGCACCTCAGACTTCTGGAGTCTTAGTTAACTAACTTCTGTGGGGTGTGTGTGTGTGTGTGTGTGTGTGTGTGTGTGTGTGTGTGTGTGAGTGCCATGGTATGTGTAGAGTTCAGAGGGCAACCTTGTTCTCTCCTATCTTTGCAGAGGTCCCAGGGGCCATGATAGAACCATTTTTTATCCACTGGACCATCCTGTCACATTGTCTGAAGGACACCATGAAGCCTACAGGCAGTAATCAGAATTAGCAAGAAGAAGGAGGGTTCTTTTTGCCCAGTGAAGGTGGGAGTCACAGTATTTTGACCACCATCCTGCCACAGACAATCCTAGGAGTCTTTCCTTCAACCTCAGAACAATTCCAAGAAAGGGAAACTAAGCCTGGAAAACTATTGGTATTTCAGTTCAGTGAGCCGATCCTATTAACTCAGGAAGGCAAGAAGAAGGTACTATAATTCTGATCCTTATCCAAAATAAATGACATCAGGATCTCCAAGACACCATGATTTAGATAGGCTAAAGATGAGCCCAGAGTCACACTGCAGCTACGCACTGGAGCCAGGACTGAGCCCTGGCCCTGCAACTTTGAAGGTCAGCGTCTTAACACCAGACCTCTCCCTGGCTAAGTGCTTAAGAAATTCCCTCATAACAGAGGAAGAGGTGTGTAGTACAATTCAAGTCTCCATTCCCTCCCTTAACAACTATGTAGCTCGTGGAATTTCGTGTGTTTCAAATCTTGAAAGTTAGATTTCTGTTGAGTGAAAGCACCAGCTAAGTGCTATTAGATGAAAATGGGGAAGGGGAGAGGCGACAGAGAAAGGCCCCATTTTGGTAAGATACAAGTTTACAGAGAAGATTGCCTTGGAGGATGCGTTATGGGAAATGGACTGTGTGAGTAGAGACTGGTGATGAGGACAGTGCAGGAACACAAAGAATAGTCTCGATCTTCTGGTATGTCCAATACCCTAGCAGTCCGTTTACTGTGTTCATCTTGGCCAATCCATAGTGACCCTCCTCATTGGAATTTGGACTTCTCATTCTGTTGTCACCTGCTACGTGAATCTTCTGCCCTCTGGTCCTTAGTTCTCTATCAGTAGAGTGTTTTCTGGGAAAACTGACTGCCTGGACAGAGACTCAGACTTTGCCAACCAAGGACACTTTCTGTCAAGCCTCCCTGATTTTCTTGCCTGGAAGGCTGTAGGAATGGGTGTCGAGGGTTTGGCACAGACAGCTCAGGTGCCCTTGGTAGGGACAAACTCCTCCTTGAAGATGCTTGTCAGCTGGGTGACAAGAGAGTCACATTGGCTTTGTTGGGAAGAAACAAGTTGTTTTTTTGTTATGGCTGTTGTTTTGTTTTTAAACCTCTTTATGGCCCAGTGTCCTATTGTGTAGGACATGAAGATCATGACTTTCATGTATGTCTTCTTGAGTTTGAGGCATTGCATTTTTCCAACCTCTTTGCAAAGTGAACTTTTAGAGCATGGGTAAACAAGCAAGCAAAGGATTGAAATTTCTACATTTTACCTTTGGCTTCTGCACTTTTAACCCTTAATATAACTATCAAGGGGGATGGGTATTAGTAACTCACTAATCTCCATAAAAAGTTGAGTAAATGGGTTAAATTTCGATTTCCAACTTAAAGATGAAAATCGAGCAAGTGCAATAACATCTGTGCTTGATTTGGCGTAGGGGCCACAGTGTTATACTACCTCTCGGGCACTCGTGTGTCTATCATTTGAATATGGTAGCGTGTGACATTTTATTTGGCACAAAGGTAGCCATTTACTGTTAGCTACAATGGGGCTGGAGAGATGCCTCAGCCATTAAGAGCACATACTGCTCTTGCAGAGAGACCTGCCATGGGGCATCGGGGGCATCTCATGGCTGTCTGTAAATCCAGCTTCATGAGATCCAGTGCTGTCTTCTAGCCTCAGTGTGCACCTGTGCTCACATCCATGCACATCGACATATAGACACTCAAAAATAAGATAAATACCAAAAAAAAATAAATGTCATACAAATGGCATGTGAAATTTTACTTCTTACTGAAGTCACTTTTAAGTATGTAGAGAAAAGGTATTTGATATTTTTCTGTTGGCTTAATGGCTACACAAGAATCCACTAATATTTAATTATCATCTACAGGCCCAGGACCCCATAGTCAGTGCCCTGCAGGCCACTCAGACTGAGACCCAGAGGGCCTTCTGGTCCCGGGGCACCAGTTCTGCCTTAGCCATGATATGTAGGTTGAGACTAAGCCTCTATTACTTTATTTTTTTTAAGATTTAGTTATATTATCTGCATGTGTGCTTTACCTGCACATGTGTTTAGACTGTATTCCTACCTGGTATCTGTAAAGGTCAGAAAATGGGATCAGATTCCCTGGAATTGGAGTTCCACCACGGGGGTGCTGAGAAACAAACCCAGGTCCTCTGAAAAAGCAATCAATGCTTTAGCCGCTAAGCCATCTTTCCAGACCAAAACACATAGGGTTTGACCTGTATCATCTGTGTGTTCAGGGGTTTATAACTATCCGTTGGAGCTTGGTGGGCCCCTCAGTGGATACACAACTGAAGATAGTGAACATATGTAATTTTGCTTGAAACTTGACTGGCTCTTTTCAAGATTTAAGCTTTTTAGGGCACAGGGTCCTGTAACAACTCTTTACAGGGCTGTGTGTTAATGAAACTTTAATTTTAATCAGGATTTGGGCCATAATCTGTGTATCTATGCTTTAGATCAGTACTGGTACTTCTTCTGAACTGGTGGCTGTGATTATGATTCCATACTTCAGAGCATTGTGGTATCAACTGAGTCGTTATTTGAACTGGCAGATTCTCAAAAATGGAGTTCATCTTTATTCTCCTTGGAGAACCACTTCTGTGGATAAGTCAGTGGGAAGGGGGAGGGTGGATTCATTTCTTTGGACTTTAAATCAGCCAAGAGAATTGTATCTTTTAAGTACTTTTGGTATTGCTTTTTTGAAATGTTGGCCCCTTGAAAGTTTCATTTTTATTGATCAAACTTTAGGGCATTTGGGGGAATAATCCGAGGAATAAATAATACACAGCATGGTTCATTTCTCATTAACTCAGCCAGATTCAGCAGCAGAGCAAGAGAGTGAAAATTGTATATGGGAATGGTTTGCTGCAAAATGTGAGTAGATTGAGATAATTTAATTGTGTACTTTTAGCTATCCCGGAGGTCCAAGTAAATCTTCATAGCCAAGATAATTTATTTGATGACGTCAGTGTAAGAACCGCAACTTTATTTTCTCAGGACAAGCTGAGCAGAGGCAGCAGTTTAGCCGTGCAAACATCCACGGTCTCATGTTCCAAACGAAAACGCTCATTAGTGAGCTTATCTCTCGATGTGCTATTAGCTGGAAGACAAAATTGACGCACTTGTTAGGTTGCCTGCAGTGACGAGAGGAAAGGATAGAATTCTTCGGCAGGCAGTTTCCGTTCTGTCGTCTGCTCGTTGCGTTGCTTTCTCTTCATGCCATTCCTAGAGGTCTTCTGAACTTCGTGTGGCCTAGAATTCTCGGAGCTAACTGGCATAGTAGCGCCCCACTTCTATGGTTTCCTTTGATATGTCTGTACTGCCACTGCAGAGGCTACGCAAGCAGCACTGCGTTCAGGAGAAGAAACTCAGACAGCGGTGTTGTGAGACATGCATTGGGTGGGAGGCTTCTGGGCTGGTTAGTTTTTTTTTTTTTTGTCAACTTGACACCAACTAAAGTCATCTGCAAAGAAGAAATCTCAGTTGAGAAAGGGCCTCCATTAGATTGGCCTGTAGACAAGTCTGTGGGTCCGTGGGCTGTTTTTTTGATTAATGATGGGTGTGAGAGGGCCCAGCCCACTAGAGGCAATACCACCCCTAAGAAGGTGGTTGTGAGTTGTACCAAAACAAAACAAAAACAAAAAACAAACAACAACAAAAGCCAAGCTGAATAAACCATGAGGAGCAAGCCAGTAAGCAGTAGTCTTCTGTGGTCTCTACTTCAATTCCTGCCTCCAGGTTCCTGCCTTGAGATCTTGTCCTGAGTCCTTTCAGTGATGGACTGTGGCCTGGGAGTTGTAAGATGAAATAAACCCTTTACTTCCTAAGTTGCTTTTGATCCTAGTGTTTATCATAGCAACAAAAAGCAAACAAATGCTGCTACCTTTGGTGGCAAGGTTTTGTCACAAATGGGACTCACGTAACAACAGTCCCCTCCATCTCTGTGGCCTGCTTTTGTGAGTTCTCCTAGCTGTGGATTGAAAATAGGTTTTAAAATGTGTCTGTTGAGTATGTATAGAGACTCCATGCTATTATTCTCTAACTAATACAGCATAATAACTATTCAAATAGCATTTACATTGTATTAGGTGCTGCATTTATCAGGGTTCTCCAGGGGAACAAAGCAGATAGAAAGAATATATACTAATGGGGATTTATTAGATTGGCTGATTGAGTTTATTAGATTGGCAGTTTGGGCAATCTGCAATGGCTGTCCCACACTGAAGAAGCCAAGAAGCTGGTTTCACACATTCCATGAAGCTGGAGGCCTCTGCAATCCCAATCTGGCACTGAAGGGCTAGATAATACCTAGAGAGCTGCTGGTCTTCAGTGCACATCTGCAGCCTGCAGAAGCTGGTGATAGCAAAGGAATCATCATCATCATCATCATCATCATCGGCAGCAGCAATATAGTAGATTAACTCACCAGCAAGAGTGAAGGCGATGTAAGCATAAAAGCAAAAAGTTTTCTTTCTTCCATGGCTTTGTGTTAAAAATCTGGGCCACTACCAGAACATAGGGTGGATATTTCTGCATCATTGAAGAGAATCAAGATGATCCCTCAAAGACATGACCCTGAGCCAATGGGTCAATGAATGGACAACCCCTCATGGAGACTCTCTTTGCAGGCGACTCTAGGTTGGATCAAGTTGGCAGTTAAAATTGACCGTCACCAGATGTTGTAAGTACTCTAACAAGAAACTTATGAGACTCTGGGTGGGTGATATGCAAATACTACGATCCTACATAAGGGACTTGAATATCAGTGGAATGCGGTATCTGAAAGGGACAAAGGGGGCCTGGTCCTTAGAGTCCCTTACCCTAGAGGCCAAAAGAAACTATATATTTAGCAACAGCAATCCTCATTTGAATAACCTTATGCCCCTAGGGAAACATTGACATTCAGTAAACCACCTTACGGCATACAATAGGGCTGTTGCAGTCTTGTACCTGATTATAAGAACAACTAAGAACCAGAGGCGGTGGAGGAAAGAGCTCAGCTGGCAGAAAATGTACCGAGCATGAACGAGACCCTGCGCTCCATCCCCACTCTGCATAAGCCCGACATATTGGCACACATCTGTTATACCTGCAACCAGGTGGTAAAGGCAAGCGGATCAGAAATACAAGGAAACTCTTGCCTACACAGTGAGTTTAGCAGGGAGGGGATGAGCCCGCAGAGAGAAGCACTACATAAATGTACATTACTGTTCATTTTATTTGTTCTTTGTTTTCTTTTAGACCACACTTTACAATAGCAGCGGGTGGAAGGGGACATCACGGGCACACAGTTGCCTGTTCCATGGGAGCAAAGTACACAGGTCTTTAGAATCCATGTGCAGAATTAAAACATGCATTCCATGTTTTGTGTTAGCTTAGACACAATTACTTGGGCAACAAAGGTTCTGATTACTTTTTAGTCATAATATTTTCTCCAAATACTTGCTTGTAATTAGTCATACTCTAAATCCATATGCTCAGATCAGGACACTTGAAACTGTCAAGCTGTCATATGGCTTTCTCTGGGAAGATGCAACATCTCTTCATCCCAGCCAAGGCACCAACAGACCGAAGGAAGGGTCCAGCCAAGCCCCACTTGCTAAACAGACATGTTTAGGAGGTCATTTGCTGTTGCTTGGATGATTCAAAGGCAGCTTGCATGGCCAGACACTCTCAACGGCTGCACAATGACAGTTTGTGGAGAGTTGGACAAAGGTTGCAAACCCCCAGCCAACCTTCCGCCTTCTCTGTACTCCAGCACATTCTTTCCCATGATGAGTACAGTTAGGTGCAGGTCTAGAATCTTAGGTGAGGATCTGTTGACCTTCCCCACCTCCTAAGAGGGAGTGTTAGCAGCTTTATTACCATTCCTATCAGCTGTGCTGACGTCAGCTGTAAAGTTCGGCTTAGTTCCTTGCCAGGACTGCAGGGCCACCATTTTCTACAGGTTGTCAGTAATCACTTCTCCATGGTGCAGACGGTCATGTCACACATGGCAGACCGGACGCTTTTCCTAATTTCAAGTTTCCATTCTTAATGAGCCAATCTTAGGGGCTGATGGTCTTGGACTATACATCAACACTGCTTGAGACAAGTGAGTAACAGAAATAAGACAAGGGAACAGCAACAAGAACCTTCAGGGGTTCAGATTTGCAGTTCTAGGAAGATACTTATCTACTAAGGTTGGGTCTACAAGCAGCAGAGAAAACTCACACCACCACAGTCTTTGCTGAACTACAAGGTGTTGCTTACTCCCAGGTTCTACCCAGAGTTATAGTTCTCCTCGATGGACATTCTCCTAGGCAGCCTGTGTTCTCTTCGTAACTGATTTGTAGCCGAGGCCTCTCTAAGTTCTGACATGCCTGGACTTTGCTGGTTCCTATTGTGTGTCGGGTCAGTTTGCTTTCTCAGCTTATGGCTCTGTCCCATGCATACTAACCGATGAAAATAGAGACTCGGGAGAGGAAGAACTCTGCTCCACACATCATTCTGGCACACAGAAAGCCCCAGACTTCTCAGATGTTTCCTTTATAGACAATTTATACTGCAGAGATGTGAACCGAAGACACAGTGAGGTACCACGGTGCGGTTGGGGGTGGTTAAGGAGCAAGGAAAGAGGAAGAGCAAAGGAAGCACGGGTTTGTATGCATGAAAATTCCATTATGGTGTTACCCAGACAGATAAAGCCATGTGTGAAAGATTTGGTCATCTCAGCTGGATTCAGGCGCTGAGAATTCGGGATTCAGAATTTGAATTCTTGTTTCCTTTCCTTTTGTGCGAGGGTTTCTCTAGAGGAACAGGACTGATAGAATGAATGCTTGACAATTTCACGTGTCCCCATACAAACATTTAGACTGTGGCTAAATGTGATTATTTCGAGAAAATATTATGATTAAAAAAGCCATCAGAACCTTCGCCTCCCAAGGCATTGATTCTCATTTTGAAGACTGCTAACAGCAAACTTGGAGCACATGCTTCAGCGGAACACGGATTCTAAAAACCTTCCTCGGCCCACGTGAATCAGGTGACTGCTCACGCCTTCTTCAGGCCACGCCCATTCTCAAGTGACATCAAAAAGAAGACAAAGGAGGATGGGGATTCACAATAATGTACATTGATCTAGCGCTCACTCTGCTTCTTCTCTCAAACTAATTGTGGAGGAAAAGATGCCCATGAACTTCTGATATTCCTAATGCTGCATTCTGATTGCTGTGATCACAGGTGTGAGTCAATAGGTGGGCTTAATGCCTGGTGCTTGCTGGGTAAACACTCTACCAAGTGAGCTCTCTCCCCAGGCTGCTCTGATTCGTAATTTAGCTGCTTTATGATCTCAGGTACAGGACTGGAATGGTTAGCCCCGCTGCACACTGTTCAGAGACTTGCTCTTTGCAGTGTCTCTCCCAGAACATATGGCTATGCAATTTTAAATTTAGAGGTTAGACTTCCTGTCTTTCATACTCAAACACCAAGTTCTTCTATATTTTAACATTTGAAAATTCCTGTTTTTAAAAGTTATTTTTTTCTGACTATCAAATCAATGCATAAATATTTTGGGAAAATGAAGAAGTGGGAAATGAGAAAAACCCACTAAGCCCCAAACAACATAAAGGACGGTCATGATCCCAGGACCTGTCTTGGGAACTTTTTAGCAGTTTGGCAACTATTCTTCCAATGACAGAGATACATATAAAATTACTTGCCAAAAGATGTGGCACACGTCTTTAATCCCAGCACATGGGAGGCAGAGGCAGATGGATCTCTGTGAGTTCGAGGCCAACACGGTCTAAAAGTGAGTTCCAGGACAGCCAAAACTGTTACACAAAGAACCCCATCTCAAACAACAATAACAAAACAAACAAAACTAAAAAAAATTACTTGACAATAATCGGCACATAGGTTTTTCTATATTCTGTAATTCTAAAAAACATTTTGTAAGTTCTTTGATGTCTTTGGTTTTTCCCACTGTGTACAAATAGAGAGGGAGGATCAAAGGCTGAGGATAAATTAAATATCTTTGGTTCAAGAAAAATGCATTGACAAATATAAAATGTAATGATACACAAAAGGTTATAAAATCAGCCCAGGTTGGAGCGAATGATCTATATATCACTTTAGCTTTTAGAGCCAAGGGCTCACACTGCCTCTACATCTGCACTAAATAGCCACGAAATACCTCTAATCTGTGGCAATCCTTCTCGCCACGGCTTTCCCAAGTCCTGGAGTTCTTAGGTTCATCCACATCTAGCTAACATCTACTTTAAAACAAAACTTTATGTATAGCAATACAGATTACATATTAAACAACAGTATAATAGAATACTTGATATAGTATTAAATAAAAGCAAAGGGACATTTTCAAATTAAAAAACTCTTCTCCTAAAACAAATGTTTTATTGTTTTAAAAGCCATTTTTTCTAAATGGATCAACGTGGCATCCAGTGACTAGTCACATCTCATGCCTGTTGCATGAGTGATCAACTGAACTGAACAGAAAGTCCAACTTCAACACCCACCAGGCCCAGCTAATATATTTTTAAAGAGTGAGAATAAAAGCCATAGTGTTTGGGAATAATTTTTTACCTAATTATTAATATGATTTCAGTATTATAAGGAGTTACTTCTTTATTGCAAACAACTTTTACCTAGTTTCATAAAATAAATTCCAGCTCATTTATCCATTTAAGGACTATTTACATTCTTCACAGAAAATAAAATCTAATAAAAGGTTGCCCTGTTCACGGAAATTGTATTGTAGGGTGAGCAATAAAGGGAAACACGAATAAGTACTCAAAATAACAGATTTGTAGAATATAGGAAATTAAAATGTGCATATACAATAGAGTGATGTCAGAGTAAGACTTTCTCAGCGTAGACAAGTGTATTGTGTGGTTAAAACTGATGCTTGATATTTAACAAATGGTGCTGGCATAACTGGATATCAACATGTAGAAGAATAAAAATAGATCCATATCTATCACCATGCACAAAACTCAAGTCCAAATGGATCAAAGACCTCCATAAAAGCCAGCCACACTGAACCTTATAGAAGAGCAAGTGGGAAGTACACTTGAAAGCATTGGCACAGGAGACCACTTTCTAAATATAACCCCAGTAGCACAGACACTGAGAGAAACAATTAATAAATGGGACCTCCTGAAACTGAAAACCTTCTGTAAAGCAAAGGACACAGCCAACAAGACAAAACAACAGCCTACAGAATGGGAAAAGATCTTCACTAACCCCACATCAGGCGGAGGTCTGATCTCCAAAATATACAAAGAACTCAAGAAATTGGTCATCAAAAGAACAAATAATACAATAAAAAAAATGGAGTATGCACCTAAACAGAGAACTCTCAACAGAGGAATCCAAAATGGCTGAAAGACACTTAAGGAAATGTTCAACATCCTTAGTCATCAGAGAAATGCAAATCAAAACAACTCTGAGATTCCATGTTACACCTGAAAGAATGGCCAAGATCAAAAATACTAATGACAACTTATGCTGCAGAGGTTGTGGAGAAAAGGGAACACTCTTGCATTGCTGGTGGGAATGGAAGCTGGTACAACCCCTTTGGATGTCAGTGAGGCGATTTCTCAGAAAATTAGGAAACAACCTTCCTCACAACCCAGCAATACCACTTTTGGGTATATATCCAAAGAATGCTCAATCGTGCCACAAGGACATGTGCTCAACTATGTTCATAGTATGTTTGTTTGTCATAGCCAGAACCTGGAAACAATGTAAATGCCCCTTGACCAAAGAATGGATAAGGAAAATGTGGTACATTTACACAATGGAGTACTACACAGCAGAAAAAAATAATGACATCTTGAAATTTGCAGGCAAATGGATGGAGCTAGAAAACATCATTTTGAGTGAGGTAACCCAGACCAAGAAAGACAATTATCACATGTATTCACTCATAGGTGGTTTTTAAACATAAAGCAAAGAAAACCAGCCTACAAACCACAATCCCAGAGAACCTAGACAACAATGAGGACCCTAAGAGAGACATACATGGATCTAATGTACGTTGGAAGCAGAAAAAGACAAGCTCTCCTGAGTAAATTGGGAGCATGGGGACCTTGGGATAGGGTTGAAGGGGAGAGGAGAGGCAGGTAGGGGAGCTCAATAAAAATCAATAAAATTTAAAAAATTGATGCTTGACATAAGGAAATAGTGCCAACCATGGGTGAAGAGCATTCTGGGGAGAGGGGACACTGAGTGCAAAAGTGCTGTGGAGCAAACGAGACCAGCAGGATTTGAAGAGCCGGAGGTAAGCAGGGTCAAGGATGTGTCATTTTGTAAGGAAGAGAAATAAGTCAAACTTCATTTTTGTGCAACCGCACCAGGAGTGGCACAAGGCATGACAAGATGCCACACGGCCCTGAGTGTTGAGTGGAGTGTGACGTGCAGGGAAGAAGAGTAGGCTCTGGGGAAGGAAGGCTAGCAAACTTGTAGGTTTGGGTGGGAGGGGATCGAGCAGGTGCCACTGGGGCATGGGAGGAACAAGATACACGTGGGTGAATTGCAGTTGAACTTGTGCTGGAGGCGAGACAGGAGACATGGAGGCAGAACCAATGGAGGAAGTGTGTGGGGAGACAGGAGACAGGGAGGCAGAACCAATGGGGGAAATTGTGTGGAGGCACAGAACGAATACCGGTGAATATTTGGGGACAAATAGAAGAACTTGTTTGGGTGTCTCTTACAGCACTCAGCAGCGTATAAAAATGTTTTCTATTACCAACAACGCTTTCCATTTATTAAGAACCCAGCACAGACTTAATACTGCCCCTGCTTTTCTCTTCTTGTGCAGGGGGGAGCAAGGATACAAAGGTGTACATTGAATGAAATTCTTTCCTCTTTATTTTGCTTACTAAATTACCAACTAGCCCATGCTTTCCATATGCCCTTTGCCCTACTGGGGATTGCATTGCCAAGGAAACAGATTGTTAAGCAGAGACACTGCAGCTAAATCCTATTAAACATGCTATAATTCAAACGAAATGTGCAAAACCAACCAGCACTTGGCTTTGGAACACTGGCCTCCAAATGTTCCCTTTCTAATGCCTAACACTATACTTAATAAGATCCGACGTTTAGAGGGCCGTCTAATGCTACTATCCAGAGTTCTAGACTTGCACATTCCTGCCTCAAATCCCTGCTCTGAATGTCAGGATTTTTAATTAACCCCACCAAATGGTATTTTCATATAATAAACCCTTGGCATACTGCTAGTTTCAAATGGCAGGAGAAAGAGGCATTCTTTTCTTTTGGTCTCAGTCATATTTTTCCTGTGTAAACTATTACGCGCAATTGCCTGTGCACCCACGTGTAGTCAAATATAGCTTAGTAAATCCAGAATGGGCTTTCAGTGGAAGTTTAGAGACCACATACTTCAGATTAACTTTATACATAAAGAGCCTTATGTCCAGTGCCGTAGATCATAGATTTATTTTCCAAGGTCACAGAGCTTATTAATGGGCCGCACCAGAGCAAGGTCCACTTGCCCTGCCTGAAAACCTAGTGCTGTTTTTCTGTCTCAAGGCTATCTCTCTTACCGCCTCTTAAAAATTGCTCTTGCTACTCTTTGGCATCAATTTTTTTTACCTTTTAGTCCCTCTCTTAACTGCATCCTCTGCCCCAAGTCTCCTTCACAAAGCCATTGCCTTTTCCCTCTCCTGATTGCTTCTCAGATGCCCGGACATCTCTACCGCCACAAATTCTTTCAAACCTCACACCTACATTCATCATGTGTTTCATTACTATGTCCTAGGCTCAGCTCTCTCTTCGCAAAATAATGGCATGATGGTGTATTCCTATAAGCCCAGCCATTGGGAAGTGGAGGCAGGAGACTCGGGGGTTCAAGTCACCTTTAGTTACATAGATGGGAATATGATGGGGCCTAGGAGAAGATGCTGCAAGGGGATGAGAGGCATGAGATTAATTTAGCTATGAATTGCGGGCAGAATAAACAGATTTGCAGTGGAATATAGATAGGAGATGTGAAGGCCAGCCTGGATCACAGGAAACCTTGTTTAAAAAATACATATTTGCACATCAAATTATATTTTGTATAAGTCTATTTTCCAATCCAGTGCCCATGGGTTTTGGCATAAGCCTGTCCTCACTTGACCTTTATCGTTTCATTAGGAAACATCTAGCAAAGTGAGAAAAATATAATTGGAACCATTGTAGCACAAAAAAAAATGCCTGTGTCAGGACAACTCGCCACTAAGCCTATAGGATGCAGAAGATGAATCCTCACGGGCATAAGACACCAGATTCAAACAGATACAGTCCTTCAAAGGAAATAAGTCTGGTGTTAGTGGTAGATCTAAATAAGAGAGAGAGAAAAAAAGAGTAAATTGTCATTTCTGCCCAACTAGGACTCAGCATCCGTTTGGGACAGGACATTCTGAAGAAGAGAAATGAAACATTTAGATTCAAGTTCTATTCTTGTGTAGTGTGATATAAATTGTCATTAATATTCCTGTGCCTGTAACTCAAGTCACTGAGTTACATAAAAACATATTAATGAAATCAAGAATAAGCAGTCTCTAACATGGATTTTGGTTATCATTGATGTAAAGAGGGGAATAAAACGAGTTTGAGATACAGAATGCAAAAGCAAGAATCACTGAAGCTGCAAGGGAGCCTGGAAGGTATTAGAAGCAACAGAAGCCCTGAAGCCTTTGAGTATATCTCAAGGCCACTGAGCTTCACACTAGAGTTATAATGAGGATCTAGGTCAGGTTCATCCCCAGATCTACATCAGGAGTCACAAGATAACCAAGAGATTCTGGAGTTGAATATTAGCTTGAGTTCATTGTTCTCTGCTTCTCAGCTATGGATGTGATGTGACAACTGCCTCGAACTGCTGCCTCTGTGACTCTCCAACCTTGATCTGTGCACCAAGATAAACCTGAAGATGCTTGTGTCAGAGTATTTTATCACAGTGAGGCAAAGGAATGTATGAGGAAGAGGCCTATTCACCTCATGGTTCTTGGGAAGCAAAGAAATAGAAGAAGGGGCCAGGGTCCAAATATCTTCTTCAAGGCCATGTTCCCAGTGACCTAACTTCTTTCTGCTGGGCCCCACCTCTTAAAGGTTCCACTCCCTCTCAACAGGCTGCCTTTAATATGTGAAACATAGAAAAATACTCAGATGTTTGTTCTAGAAGGATGATGTATTATAATTTTCTGTTCTTGAATAAAATATCATGTCCAAATTCAACTTATGGATGACATCATGTTCAAATGTAACTTATGAATGACATCATGTCCAAATGTAGCTTATGGGTGACACCATGTCTAAATTCAACTTCTGAATGACATGGTGTTCAAATGCAACTTATGGATGACATCATGTCCAAATGCAACTTATGGATGAAAGAATTTGGGGGGGTTTACACTTCCAGAGGGGAAATCCATAATGGTTGGGGAGAGGCATGGTATCAAGCAACTGAAGCAGGAAGCTGAGAGATCACATCTTCAACAACAAATTTGAAGTAGAGGATAGCAAATTGGAGTGGGGAGAGGCTATAAACTCTCATCCCACCCATCCTATGACATGCTTTCCCAAGGAAGTCTCCAAGTTCTAAAAGTTCTGCAACCTTCCCAAACAGCACCACCAATCAGGCACCAAATACAGGAGCCTTTGGGGGACATTTCTCAGTCAAGCCACTACAGATGAAGAAGATCTAAATTTTTCCTTCTGGTAGATCATAACATACGAAGAAAATCAAGTGTGAAAATGACTAGGTTACAAAATAAGCACTGCTTAAAGACAGGAGTTGTTCACTCTTGTCTACTTTCCAACGAGCATGCTCTATAGAGTATTTTACACATTGGGTGAAGTAGCGGTGGCTGATGACAGTGCTTGGCAACGCGAGGCTGACATGTACTGAAGGTAGTCTGTCGGCAGATCTTCACTGAGTTTCTCTTAGTCCACTGACTTAATAATAGGCGAAATATTCTATTTGATTACAAGTGGCTCTCTCCCGTTAAGTTATATTCTTAAATTTTAACTGGTATCCATGGAGCCTAAATCATTGACCAAGTGTCATGCCAAGGCTTAGTGTACAGTAGTGGATCAAACTGGAGACCTGATCCCGTTATTACGGAATTTGAAATCTGGAGGGAGAGGGGACTGTCAATTTAAAAAATGAACAAAGAGTATCATGGCATCACTGGGGCAGGAGTTAGGAAAGATAGGTCCATGGTACCAAGAGAAATGGAACTGATGAAGCTGATAGAGGAGCATTGGTCAGTAAAGCAGTTAGAAAGACACAGGGAGATGTAAAATCCTGGGTAGAGGGATCGGCTTGTCTGGGAGTCCTGTGGCATCTGTGAACTGAACCAAGGTCAGCTCCAGTGGAGTGGAATGAGTAGAGAAGGGACGAATGGTATGTGACCCAGCTGGAGTCACACAGGAGTGAGATCAGAGAATCTGTGATTACAAAAAACCAATGAGAAGCCTTTAGGTCTCTCTCTCTTTCTCTCTCTCATATAGAGACTGCTTCTATGGAGATTGGCTAAACCCACCTCCTTGGTTCAGCTTTACGCAAGCATCCTGTCTCTCTGTTTACCTGTATATAATAAACACACTGAGGCTCAGGAGTGCTGTGGCTTCTCCATCAGAGGGGGCCCATCCACCCAACCCCAGCTTTTCTGTGTGTCTCTACATCTGTCATTTCTTCATTCCCTCACTGCTCCAGTCAGGCCAATACATGGAGCCATGCTGGAACTCAATAGTGCCCTTGTTCGGGTTTACCTGGGGAGAAGCCCCATGGCAGGCGCAAGCAGTTTATTTGGAATATACGATGGTCTAAGAGTGGGCAGATGAGACGAGGAAGGCTAGGCAGCTGAGAAATGGAGATCTTAAGACACCACGAGAATGTGCTACTGGGGTTGGGATTAGCATGAGAGCAAACACACAAACCGTGGCATAGAAATAACCCCTCAAGGGGCCATTGATAGTCCTTAGATGATATGCCAGTAGTTCCAGCTACTTGTGGTGGGTTTGGAAAAAGCCTTTAGGAGCAGAGAGGGAAGGGTGGGGTGTTGGGAGTGCTCCAGGGCTCACTGCAGGGGTGAGGACTGGATGTGATAAGAGCATGGACTAGGTCTGTTTAAGGGTTGAAAGTGAAAGCACCTAAGCAAGAATCAGTCAGAGCTTTTGAGTTGCCGAGATGAGAAGCATTGGAAAGTTTTGCAGGCCAGATATTTCTGGATTTTCTAGTTTCTGTTCCTGCTGCTACAGCAAAATATCCTGACCAAAAGCAACTTGAGGAAGGGTTCCATGTTGACTGAGCCTGCATCTCATAATGGAGTGAAAAAATACATGATTCCCACTTTTCCTTTTATTCTTTTAGTTAGTTTTATACCCGATGGGTCATACAGCTAATGATGAGGACAGAATTTCATCTCTGAGTTTTCTGCCTTTGGAGCCTTTCTTGCCACAGCATGTCGCTTTCAGAAAATTCTGGCTGTGGACAGGTCTAGTCTTGAATTAAGGAGATTAAAATTGAAATTCTCCACATTATGAAAGAATACAAGAAAGGAAATGGGGACAAGGGTCAAAGAATATTATATACATCTATGTTATAGTGTACTTAAATTTTTAAATACACTTTATCATAAAACCTTTCAGATAAATATAAACATGACTCGGAACAACCTTAACCAGACCCAGAGTCTGTACAAGTCAATGAGCTCCTTTGCCATTGGCTCTGGCAATCAGAACAGAAGCCATGGAGTTTCACTCACATAATATTTTACTCTCACAGTATTGAATATGTTTTATGCACATATTTGCCACCAGAAACAAAAGGCCCATGGCAGATTTAGAACTACAGCAAGAATCCACTTCCTGCCCTCTTTTGTAACTCACACTTAGTGCCTGATGTCAGTCCTTCCATTACTTAGATTTAGCCATTCTTTTTCTTTTCTCTTCATGTTTTCTTGAACGTACATGTGCATTTGTTTACATATATGCGTTTTGAGGAAATGTCTACAAATCCTTTTAAGCTTGCATGTTTGGGAATTATACCCTAAAAGACAGGTGTGTTTCATGGAAACCATGGCAATACCCAGGCCTTCAAAGCATCTGGAGATCCGAAGGCCCTCAGAACACACTGCTGACTGCCATCTCTGGCCCACTCTGGTCACTGACTTTGTTGTCCCTTCCAGACATCAGGCAAACAGGTCCTGGTGCCACTTGATTCTAATCCCAAAAGGATTTCTTGGCATTAAACCTGATTAACTGAGTTTAGGCTGCATGCCAATCTCTAGACTGTCAACAGGGGCCCATTTCCGGTTAATCCCAAGACAGAGAGGAAAGCTGCACCAATAAATGGGGAGTTATTTAAGAAAGAGAGGTGAACATACAGTTTGTCTTAATAAGTTAACACAAACTCAGTAGTTTCACATGACAAAAATCCATAATCTTTCCATACTGGAGGCCAGAAGTCAGAAATGAAGGCATCAGCAGCAACCTAAGTATATCCAAGTTCCCTAAAGGGTTGCTACTTCCGGATGCTGGAGGCTGCCAGCATCCCATGGCTTGTGGCATTTTCTGATTCACGTGACTTTCTTCTCGGGGTCTTGAGCCTCCTTCTTCTCTCTTTTATAAAGATGACAGTCACTGAACTTGGGACCCTCCTCAAGATCCTTGAGTTAATTACACTCAAAAAGACTGATGTCAAGTAAGGCCTCACAGACACCACAGCTAGGATGCAGATGGGTTTTCCTGTGGCAATTATTGAACTCACCAAAACAGAAGAATGGATGCCTGCAGCAACAAAATTCTTCACAGACTTTGAAAGAACAGTACTCAACTTCATGTGGAAAAGCAAAAAACCCCAGGATAGACAAAACAATCCTGTACAATAAAGGAACTTCTGGAAGCATCATAATCCCTGACTTCAAACTCTACTACAGAGCTACAGTACTGAAAACAGCCTGGTACTGGCATAAGAACAGACAGGAGGACCAATGGAACTGAATTGAAGACCCGGATATTAATCCACACAACTATGAACACCTGATTTTTGACAAAGAAGCAAAAAAATATCAAATGGAAAAAAGAAAGCATAACAAACGGTGCTGGCATAACTGGATATCAACATGTAGAAGAATAAAAATAGATCCATATCTATCACCATGCACAAAACTCAAGTCCAAATGGATCAAAGACCTCCATAAAAGCCAGCCACACTGAACCTTATAGAAGAGCAAGTGGGAAGTACACTTGAATGCATTGGCACTGGAGACCACTTTCTAAATATAACCCCAGTAGCACAGACACTGAGAGAAACAATTAATAAATGGGACCTCCTGAAACTGAAAACTTTCTGCAAAACAAAGGACACAGTCAACAAGACAAAATGCTAGTCTACAGAATTGGAAAGATCTTCACCAATCCCACATCAGGCAGAGATCTGATCTCCAAAATATACAAAGAACTCAAGAAATTGGTCATCAAAAGAACAAATAATACAATGAAAAATGGAGTACAGACCTAAACAGAGAACTCTCAACAGAGGAATCTAAAATGGCTGAAAAACACTTAAGGAAATGTTCAACATCCTTAGTCATCAGAGAAATGCAAATCAAAACAAATCTGAGATTCTATCCTACACCTGTAAGGATGGCCAAGATCAAAAACATTGATGATAACTTATGCTGGAGAGGATGTGGGGTAAAGAAGACACTTCTGCATTGCTGGTGGGAGTGCAAGCTGGTACAGCCCCTTTGGATATCACTATGGCAATTTCTCAGAAAATTAGGAAACAACCTTCTTCCTCAAGACCCAGCAATACCACTTTTGGGTATATATCCAAAGGATGCTCAATCGTGCCACAAGGACATGTGCTCAACTATGTTCATAGCAGCATTGTTTGTCATAGCCAGAACCTGGAAACAATGTAAATGCCCCTCGACTGAAGAATGGATAAGGAAAATGTGGTACATTTACACAATGGAGTACTACACAGCAGAAAAAAATAATGCTATCTTAAAATTTGCATGCAAATGCATGGATCTAGAAAACATCATATTGAATGAAGTAACCCAGACCCAGAAAGACAAATTTCATATGTACTCACTCATAAGTGGTTTTTAGACATAAAGCAAAGAAAATCAGTCTACAATTCACAATCCCAGAGAACTTAGACAACAAAAAGGACCCTAAGAGAGACTTACATGGATCTAATGTACATGGGAAGTAGAAAAAGACAAAATCTCCTGAGTAAATTGGGAGCATGGGGACCATGGGAGAGAGGTAGAGGGAAGGGAAAGGCGGGGAGGGGAGCAGAGCAAAAATGTAGAGTTCAATAAAATCAGTAATAAAATAGAAGAAAAAATAATACACAGTTAAAAAAGAACACTCACAAAATGCTGCCGCTCTCTTCAGTTATTGCTCAGTCTGATACAGGGCTGTGCAAATTGATAGCAGAGCAGAAACAAATGTAGGTCCCGTCTCAGAAGGCCTTCCAGCACCTGTGAAATACAGCAGACGTAAGAGAAAAACAAGGATGGTGGGAAGGAATGGCATGAGCCCAGAGTCAGGAAATACACGGAGTTAAATGGAGATGAAAAATAATCAGGAACTTAAAATTTCATGTTAATAATAAATGAAAAGAAAAATGCTACAGACATGCCAAAGGCGCCGTGATGAAGTGGGGGATGCTCACCTGGAGATACGAGAAGAGGGAGGAGACAGTCAAGGAAATGGCAAACCAACTCCACACCTATAAAATAAAAATTTATGGACTTGAGTATGAGACTTTAAAAAGAAGAACTTTACACTGCTTCAGAAAATAGATCTTCTCCTTCCAGATTTATGTGGTAGAATCTCGAACAGAGCAACTGCTGCTTAGACTCTCAGCGGTTCTCAACCTTTAACACAGTTCCCTATGTTGTGGTGACTCCCAACCATAAAATTATTTCATTGCTACTTTACAACTGTAATATTGCTACTGTTATGAATCATAATATAAGTATCTGACATGCAGTATATCTAATATGTGACGACCCCCAAAGGGGTCTCAACCCACAAGTTGAGAACTCCTGACTTAGAGCAGAGACACATGTGTTCTAATTATTGACCATTTGACCTTCCAAGTCTGGCTGGCTGGACTCACTCTAAAGTCTTTCTCAAGCATGTATTGTCTCTGGTATAGTTCAAAGTCTTGGAGGAATCAAGTAGATTTGGAGCAGTTATTTAAGAAGGCCCAAAAAAGTCACAGGCCATTGGTCATCAAATCAAGAGAGTGACCTTTAGGTTTGCTGTTGACATTAACCTGAAGTCATACCGAGGGTCCTCGCAGTATGGAAACCATTCCTTTTAGAGGCGCTGGCCTAGAAGAACAAAGCGACACATGGAGTGTGTCATACTGCTGTGCAGAACAGTGCAGCAAAGTCCGTGCATGAGGGGGGATGCAGCTAAAGTGCCCACAGATGACCTGAGCTGTTGTCCCCATTAGGGCCCCCTGGTATGGGTCATCTAAGAGAACCAGGAATGGGTGGTGGACGAACCGTCCAGAAGTTCACTGAAACCTTATGTTATTCTCAGTAAACCCACTGGCAATGAAGGTAAAAGGAACAACTACTTGGGTGTTTAAGGGGTGGAGGAAAGATTTTCCCCATTTCAACTCATTTTTTAAATTTTATTTAATTTTTTAATTAAATAATTAGTTTTCCCCAGTCCAATCACATTTTTCCATCCCAGTGTGTCCCCTGAAGCCTTCCCCCATCCATTTTTCTTCCTTTCTTTTCAGAAAAGGGTAGGCCTCACATGTATGTCAGCCAGCCAGGGCATATCAAGTTGCAGGGAAACTAGGCACCTCTTTCCTATTAAGGGTGAACAAGGTGATCCAGTATGAGGAATAGGGTCCTGAAAGCAGAGTCGACAGAGTCAGACAGCCCTGCTCCACTGTTAGGAGTCCCACAAGAAGACCAAGCCATGCAACTCTAACATATGTGCAGAGGGCCTAGGTCAGTCCCATGCAAGCTCTCTGGTTGTTTGTTCTGTTCTGTGAGCCCCTATGAGCCCTAGTTGACTCTGTGGGTTTTCTTTTGGCGTCCTTAACCCCTCTTGCTCCCATAATCCTTCCTCTTCTTTCCCAACAGGATTCCCCGAGCTCAGCCTAATGTTTGGCTGTGGGTCTCTGAATCTGTATCTGTCAGTTGCTGGGTGAAACGTCTCTGGCGACAACTGGGCTAGGCAATTATTAGGAATCATTTCATTGACTTTTTTTTTTTTTTGCTAGCCATGTTTGGTTCTATCCTAGGTCTCTAGACTGTCCAGCCTCTGGGTTCTGGCCTTCCACGCAGTGTCAGGGGTGGGCTCCATTTTATGGTACAGGTCTCAAGATCGTTGGTTGGCCACTCCCATAATTTCTGTGCTACCTTGAACCCAGTTTATGTTGCAGGCAGGGAAAATTGTAGGTCAAAAGTCATGTGGCTGGGTTGGTGTCCTAATCCCTCCACTGAAATTCTTGCCTGGTTACAGGAGATGGCTGGTTCAGGCTCCATATTTCCCATAGCTATGAGTCTTAGCTAGGGTCAACTTTGTAGATTTCTGGGTGTTTCCATTGTTCTAGGTGTCTTGCTCATCTGAGAGATGCCCCTGATTCTGGATGTTATTTCCCAGTCCCCTCCTCTCACCCTCCATCCTCCCTACATCAAATTCAGTTCATTTTTGTTAAAGATTTTTAATTTTTAATTTTCTCTTTCCTCCCTGTCTCTTCTCCCTCCCACCTCTCGTGTGTGTGTGTGTTCATGAAAGTGTCAGTAGAGGGTACCAGATGCCCCAGAGCTGGAGTTGCCAGCAGTAGTGACCTGCCCAGGGCAGGTGCTAGCAAGCAAACTCAGTCGCCTGCAGAAGCTGTCCTTGCAGCCAGCCATGAGCCATCTCTCTAACCCTTAGCCCATCCCTGTTCTTTAACTGAAACTCTGATGACATGAATTAAATGTGAAATTAGCAAGTATGCCAGCACTGCCTTTATTAATTGGTATGTTCCATTTTAATTAAAACCACCCTAGCTAATTACTCATTTCACCATGTGCAATGCCAGCCAATAAACTGGAGGATATGATTTAGATGAAAAAACAAACTCCACACCCTCTCTGCCTCATTAGCATTTCAATGTGTTTCCTTCACACCCCGGAGAACTGCAAATTTAACCTTCTAGTCCCTCTTCATCTTGAAGTGAGCAGAATAGAACGAACATGAGCTTTGAAATGTGTACATCTGGGTTGTGAATTTGGCTTTGCTTTTCATGAACTCTGTGGCCATGATCTTCTAGCCGTTTTCTCATCTAAAATTAGGCACCATATTGGTAGTTGCTATACAAAAAAAATGGTGTAAGGGTTCAACAAAGTTATAAAGTCACAGGCTGGGCATATAAGAAGGCTGGTGGTTTTGTCCACAGGTTCATTTGGATGCTAGCTCCCCAGCCAGTTGTGTTTTTTCAGGAGAGCATGGACCTACCTGGAGGAAATAGATCACAGTGTGAGGCGTGAGAAAAGAGACAGTGGCTTTTATACTCAACTACCCCTTCATGCCTGCTCTCCCTGAGTCTCTATCTGCCATCACATGATCAGCATCCATCATACACTTCCACTGGCCTGGACCAGGATTCTCCACAGCCTTCTCTACTGTGGCGATGAGCTGGAACCCTCTGAAACCAGGAACCCAAACAAATCTGTCCTCTCTTAAATGGTGAGGTATTTTGTCACAGGGACACAGAAGTAACGATTACTATCTGTGTTGAGTAACTCTTTGTCTCCGTTATCAGCACCACCTTCCCAGTGGCATGGATGCCACCCCCTCAGCCACCCACCTCAGCGTCATCACCACAGTCCCCTGAAAATGGGCACTGCATCCCCAGTCTGAGTTTTGCCCCTCATAGGACACCACTTACTCAATCCTTCTGTTGACTTGTAAGTAATAAACCCCTGTGGTTAAGGCTGAAATGGAAAACAATGGTTTTATGCCAGTGTGTCTAGACCCACCTTGTCAAATGGCTGTCAAACTAGTAGAACATAAATCCGTACAAAGTTTTTAGGGTGGAGTTGTAGAACAGACACAATTGTTAGGTGTTATTTTGTTGTTTTTCCACGTAGACGAGCCTTGGAAAAATTACTGAGGTATGAAAGGGCTCTGCCCTGAGAAAGTTCTAGAACCCCGGGTGCAGGAAAATGGTGAAGCTTTAAACTTGAGAAATAACAGTGATGATTGCTATTGTTTTATGTTATAGTTATGGCAATACTATAATTAGCCACTTTGGAGACTGAGGCAGGAGGATGGCAAGTTCAAGACCTATTTGGGCTGTAGGATGACTTCAAAGCCAGCCTGGGTAAAATGTATTGGGGCTGGAGATGTAGTTTAATGGTTCTGTGCTTGTCTGGCAAGCATGAAAGCTTGGGTTCAACCGTATGACCACAAAACAACAGCCATATACTTAGTAATTACAAGAAAGTAATTACTAACTAACTTCTGACTCTTGTGTATATTAGTTTATTTAATACCTTGACATCAGCACTAGTTAGTATATTTATTTACATATTTTGTCAATTTGACACAAGCTAGAGTCATATGGGAAAATGGAACCTCAGTTGAGAAATTGCCTCTATCAGTAGGCAAGTCTGCAGAGTGCATTTTTGATTTATGATTGATATGGGAAGAGTCCAGCTCACTATGGACAGTGCCACACCAAGCAGGTGGTCCTGAGTTGTATCAGGCTGCCCAAGCCATGGAGATCAATCCAGTAAGCACCATTCTCCATGGTCTCTACTTCTGTTCCCGCCTCCAGCTTCCTCCATTAAGTTCCTGCCCTCCCTAACTTCCTTAGTTATACAGTGCTATCTCAAAGTATAAGATGAAATAAACCCTTTCTTCCTTAAGTTGCTTTAGGTCTTTCTTGTTTTTCCACAGCAACAGAGAAATCAACCCGGGACATCATCCCTGAAGGGAATGCTTGTCCTGTGTTGTAGGGAAGCCAGCAGAGGATGAAAAACAAGCTTAAGTCATGGACTGGTGCTGATGGAGGTGGTACTCACGCCTAAGCATCCTGATGTCAGACTTGGTCTCTTACCCTTTTCTTTCCCAGTGCTGTGGCCTATAGAAACACAGAGCTGAGGCTGCCTCCTTGGCAGAACCACTTATGAAAGCTGAGAATGGAGACAGGAGATATTTTGAGTTATCTGAGCAGTACATATTGAACTCTGCATATCACAGAATACTGGAATTCTGGCATGGGACCATGGTGGACCAATGAGTGCCTTCTTCAAGAATTGTGTACTGAGGTACTAATTTTCTGATCTTTTTCTAAAACACATACACACAAAACAAACAAAAGACTAATGCATACTTATTGCATGAAGTAACAGGTTTCATAATGAAATTTTTGTTTAAATTTTTATGACTTTCTCTGACCAATTCACACAACTAAAGTCATCAGAGAGGAAGGAACCTCAGTTGAGAAGATGCCTCCATAAAACTGGACTACAGACAGGCAAGCATGCATTATCCAGTCCCCTTCCTCTCCTCCTAGTTCCCTCTCCCTAGTCCCCTGCCTGTTCCCATATATTCTCCTGTTTTAGTTCGATTGCCATTGATATGAGGAGGCACCATAACCAAAAGCAGCTTGGGGATGAAAGGGTTTATTTTGTTAACAACTTCATATTACTGTTCACCATCGAAGGAAGTCAGGGCGGGAGGAACCTGAAGACATTGCTCAATCTGCTCTTATATAAAATCTGGGACCACCAGCCCAGGGGTGTCCCCACCCACAATGAGCTGAACCCTCTCCCATCAATTACTAATTAAGAACATGCCCTGCAGGGTTGCCTGTCTGTAGTGCTGTTTTATGGAGGCATTCTCTCAATTGAGGTTTTCTCCTCTCAGATGACTTTACCTGTGTTAAGGTGACATAGAACTAACCAGGACATACCCCCCTCTTCCTATTTTTATGTCATTCCTGTCCCTCCACCCCCATGAGAATCACATGACAGAAAACATGACATTCATTTTTCTGAATCTTAGGGGTCCAGTTTCACCCATTTTCTCACAAATGACACAATCTCATTCTTCTGTGTGCTTAAATAAAACTGTTTAATGTATACCACATTTTCTTTGACCATTCATCTGTCAATGGGCACATTGGCTCATTCCATAACTTGGCAAACAAGGTTTCTCTTCCGTGTCTGCAACAATTCCAACCAATGGTTCTTATTACAATCATGACAGGATACAAAAAGAAGGGCAAAGTCCTCCTGGTTTTAGGGTCTTCAGCAGGGTGTGCTTGTGGCTGCTATTATACTTGAGGTTCGTCTGGTCTGGTCAGTAGCACTGTAGACTCCCTGAGATCTGTACCCTGCCAATTGTGTGGGGGGGGGGGTATGTGTGTGTGTGGGTAGGCAGGAAAAACTAAACTGAATGCTGGGAGAAAGAAGGACAGAGTCAGAGAGAAGCCATGGAGCCACTGTCAGAGACAGATGTGCTGAAACTTTGCTAGTAGGCCAAGACCTCATGGTGATGTACAGATTAATTGAGATGGGTTAAATTAAGATATAAGAGTTAGCCAATAAGAAGCTAGAGCTAATGGGCCAAGCAGTGATTTAAATAATACAGTTTGTGTGTGATTATTTTGGGACTGAGCTGCCAAGCAGCCAGGAACAAGCGGCTCCTGCAACATGTGTGTGTGTTCACACACAGGCACATGTATGTGGAGGCCAGAGGAAAGCCTCGAGCATCATTTCTTATGTGATTACCATTCATCTTCGTGTGTTTATGGGCATGGTGTGATGGTGTGTGTTCAGGTGCAATCACCCCACATGATTGCACGTGGACACCCAGAAACGGATCTCAGCATGTCTTTTGCAATCATTAATGTTTTATTCTTTGGTGGTCTCTCACTGAACCTGAAGGTCATCATTTCAACTAGATTGCCTGGCAAGCAAGCCCCTGGCATCCACTTGCTTCTACCATAGCACCAGGATTACAAACCTGTACCTGCTATGCCCAAGTTTTACATGGATTCTGGGGATCTAAACTTGGGTCCTTATGCTTGGGCAGCAAAACTTTACCAACTGAACCATCTCCCCACACCTTATATTTTGAACAAGGTCTGTCAGTGGCTCAGAGTCTGCCCATTTCATTATGCTGATTGCCAGTGAGCCTCAGGAGGCTCTGCCTGCTCCCATCTTCTTAGCCCTGAAATGACAAACCAGTGCCACCATGCCTGGCTTTTTAAAAAACATAGGTTTTGATTTCATCTAGATTGGATATTTAATTAGAACCCTGAACATAGTTGTAATTAATAAAAGACAAGGACCATCATGCAGCTATCAGTAAAGATCCAGCACCCTAACTGGGGTGTCTTCAGGTTGCAGAGTTCAGCTGCCCTGGCTCCCTTCAGAAAGCAGGCGAGGCCCATGTAGTTCACATCCACAAACAGTGTGAAGGGAGGCTTTCTGCACCGCCAGAGAGGTCAGGCATCTTCCCAGCAATTACACTGCTGTCAGATGGTAAATACACTTTTGCAAATGCCTCTGTGATTGTTCAGAAATGGCTCTGGCCTGCTCATGCAGGGCTAGTTACAGAATGTTAATGGGGGTGCTCACCCAACATCTGCTTTCCTGGTCGGATCCAGATTTGCACCATTTAAACACTTACGGGCATAAAGCAGTGGACTGGGTATTTGTCTCTGCCAGCTTTGAGGGAGGGGGGAAATAAACCTCAGCAGCAATGGGCACTTCCCTCACAGATAGGTGCTGTTTAGTGTGGGCATCAGATTTTCAGCTATAGTTATGAAAATCTAATACTACTACTCAGTAGGATGTGAAATTAGCATCGTAGAGTTGTGGTTATAGGGCTTCACTTACCAGCCTCTCTGACCTTGGCACAGTTAATATCCTAATTAAACAAAGAAATCCCTGCTGGCACTGAAGCATGGTGTACGGCGGTGACCATGGAGAAGGCGGTAGATCTCAAGGCATGCAGTTTGGAATGCTTGTCTTTCTGATTTAGGGTTTGTGTTTGAAATGGGTGTTTTATTAGCCATCAGCATATTGGGAGATGGCTGGATGTATTTGGAGGCACATAGGCCTCTCCTGCTCGTCTGTTTAAGCTGCTTTGGGTGTCTGCCTCCTGCCCCCTCCTGTGCCTATGACATTCTGTGCACATCACAGAATTTTCACACCAAGAGTCAGAGCTGGGATGCCAATCTTGCTTGCAATCCCTTGAGCTTGGGCGAATACTCATCTTGTCATATTCAAGTATTATAGTATATTATTTAGGGTTGCAGCAATACTGCAATGAAAGGGCCCAAAATTACAATGCAGAAGGATGACAGAATTTTATTACTGTCTTCCATCACTGACCTCCGTCAACTGCTCAATTTGAAGGGTTGCTTTGCTTCACAGAGTCACTCGGAGAGCCAGGAGCTGACCAGTCTTTACATTCTGCCGTTCCCTTAGGAAATTTCTTCATTTACCTGTGGGGGTCCCTTTCTTCCTCATGGCCTGTTGACCACCGGCCCATGAGGACAAGAGGCAGAAGCAATGACAGAGAGCCCGTGAGCACGACAGAGACAGCTTCAGTCAGTCTGTTCAGCTTTATTCCAGAGTAGAGGGAATATATAGGATTGGGGGTGGTACCTGGGGAATCACCTAATTTGCACTAAATGGCACGCTCCTATCAGAAAGCTCCTAGTACAAGTTGTGGTTATCATCTCTGGAAGCATGGACCTATCGTAATGTTCCTAGTACATGTCTAATTACCATATGGGCGGCAGAGGGAAAGTTTCTGTGGGGAACTGCATCCAGGGTCACACTAGAGATTAAGTCAGGCATCCAGGCCTAGAGACAGTCTCCAGATAAGGTCAGGTAGAGGCATGGCACCGTCCATGCATGTGGGGGTGGGGTGGGGGGGTTGTCCATGTTGTGGAGCACGGAGATAGCTGGGCGTCCCAGTGTCTACCTGGTCATGGTTGGTTTGTAGATATGTCCATGCTGCAGCTCACAGAAGACAGAAAGTGGGGTTCCAGGGGAGCTATCTTCTCTCTTAAATTGAACATGACCTGCAAAGTCATCTTTCCCTTATATCACATTGCCCCAAACTAAATCCCAGGAGCCCATTTAATGGCAAAAAGTTCTGGGGAGTCTGTCACCCCATCTTAAATTCTACTGTCATAGAATCAAGGGAAGGTAAAGTGTGTGCATGTGTGTGTGTGTAGCTCAGAGAACCACCTTAGGTGTCACTCCTCAGACATGGCCAACACTTTTTTAAAACAGGGACACTTTCATTGACCTAGAGCTTGCCAAGGAGGGTAGGCTGCCTGAACAGTAAGCCTCAGAGCTTCCTGGTCCTGTGTCCCAGTGCCGGGATTACAAATGTACACCACCACACCTGAGTCATTTTACATGGGTGATGGGGATCGAACTCAGATCCTTATGCTTGTAAGACAGGTACTGTGTTGGTGCAGTTATCTCCCTAGTCCCAAGTGTGTAGGTTTGAATGGTTAGCCAGAAGTTTCTGTCATGGCAAATGACGGATGTAAAATGTATTTTAAATACTTTAATATAAGCTTTGCACAGTCATATATTCAACAAATATTTATTAAGTGCCTACTATGTGCTAGATACCCCTAAAATAGCTACAGATATTGGCATCCTGGGTAAAATTATACTGTCCTGGGAAAGCATTTTTCTAGGTTTGAAAGACTTTTAGTGTTTTAGATAAAAAAAAAAAAAGGCACCTGAAAAACAGGCGAGGCCTTTATGTGCACACTGCAGGAAGATTGTTCACGCCTGTGAGGTTCCACTTGCTGACATTATTGTTCTGAGCAGAGACGCTCACACCAGAACCTCCGGGATGTTCTCTCGGGTGTTGACGTCTTCACAACTTGCTTGAAGAAAATCTACGAAGGAAGGTCTTTTCACAAGATGGTATCAAGTCATTGAGATCAAACTCAATGTCAAAGGAGGGACTTTTTTCCAAGATGATTAAGGCAACCAGCACAGCCAGTTTTGATGTCATTCCCTTGACTAGGTACTTGACACCAGTTTCGGGGTCTGTATACTCAAAGCAGTGAATCACGATATGGTAGCCAGAGTGTGTGAAGTGGTTCTGGTAGTAGACTTGGGGGTGCAGGAAATAGTCCAAAGGCATGAGGAACACATCCTTAACTTCATCAGCGTTAGGCTGGGCCTGGAAGTTGTGGTCTAGAAAACCCACCACGGGGGTTATCAGTGCATCATTCTGAAAGCAGAAACCAAAATCCACATATTACAAACTGCAGCATTGCACTGTTTCCAAGACTAAACACATTGCCGCTGCTAGGAGAGGAAAGATCAAGGCTATGATACATGGTACAAGGTGAGCTAGTGGGTAGGGGTGCTCCTGACACAATTTCCTGTCCCCCACATAACAGAGATGCTCCACTTGTGCTGGCATCTGGAATGATGTCATACACATTTTCCTCTTGATGAAGACAGAGGTATGATGTCTTCTCAGCAGAAAAGCGGCGTATTACTTGTGGCATACTTATACTTAGGGGGAAATACATGAAACTGTAAGCCATACAATTGCTTATAAACTATATTTTTGTAACATACATATTTGTTTTGTAAAGGGATAGTTTTATTTATGAGCACTAATACTTGCGAAATGACAGAGTTTCTGCTGGATGGAGCGTCTTCACTTCTACTGGAAAGCCTGCAAGAGAGGCTGGGACTGAACATAAATGTGATTTCCAGTTTGAAGCTCCTTGGTCACAAGAAAGATACTGGGGAAAGCCAGAAAGAAGTACATAGTGAGGGAGGGTCTAGAGAAGGCTAAACAGGCCCATGGGGACCTCACATGGAGGGAGGCAGCCAAAGAGGGTTTCAGAATGGACTCAGGTTAGGCTACCAACTGTATCCATGGTGAATCACCATCTTTGCCTAGAGAGGAGACAAGGGGAACATAGACCATAAATAGCCATAGGGTAATAAATCTTAGGTCAAAGGTCACCAAGAGCCTCCGCCAGGCTGGGTCCTGCATAAAGGCTCACTCTTGGAGGTCGTGGGTTTCCCAGAGCAGATGGTGAGCTGAGGATTGATGTGCAAGCAATTTCTTAAGAAAGTGCTAGAGGAGAAACTGGTGAGGGGTTAAGGAGGGAGAGCAACAGCTTGGTGAAGAAAACAGGCAGGGTGCTGTGGAGTACACTCCAGCTAGGGATGTGGAGTACACTCCAGCTAGGGATGTGGAGTACACTCCAGCTAGGGATGTGGAGTACACTCCAGCTAGGGATGCGGAGATAGGGTTTAAGGCTCAACCGCAGCCACTGCTTTACAGGAAGATGGTGCAACACTTCTGCCCCTTTGTCCAGCTTTAGCTATCTCCAGTTACCCAGAGAACTGCTGGCTACGGGAAACACACAGTGGGAGGGAAGGATGGATGAAGAGGCCTCAAGGGAACCCCAACAGGGTATTCCAGAATGAGGTACCTTATTCCAGTTCCCACAGCACGGCTAACTAGCCATGGGCTCAAACCTCCAGAACTCTGAATTGAGCTAAATCTTCCTTCTAGGTTCTAGTTTCATTTCTATTGCTGTGATTAAAAAAAAAAAGTCACCAAAAGTTAGTTTGGGGGAGAGAGTTATTTGTTTCACAATTCTAGCTCAGAGTCCTTCAGTGAGGGAAATCGAGGCAGGAACTCACAGGAGGGACTGCTTACTAATCCACACAGCATGACTTCTGAGCAAGGAATTCACTTCACAACCAAAAAAGTGAAGCAGGAACCATGGTGATGCAGTTTGTTGGCTCTCAGGCTTGCTTATGCTTAGGTAGCATTTTTTACACAGCCCAGGACCACCTGTCTAGGGGATGGTACTGCCCACGGTGGGCTTAGGCTGAGCACTCCTTCATCCATTAACTACTGACATGCCCCCCCACACACAAACATACACACACACACACTTAGGCCAATCTGATCTAGATAATTCAGGTGAGACTCTCGATGCAGGTGATTCTAGGTTATGGCAATTTGACATTGCTTTAATATACATTTTGCCTGAAATTCCAATGCAGAGAATATTTAAAATATCTCTATCTAGTTCTGTGCTTATATGGGAACACTCGGTGTTCCGTGGCCCCAAGTTTGAAAATCATTGAGGTAGTTCCCCTCTTTCTTTCTCGATGGAATGAGAGGGGCTTACCCATGGCCACAGAGTTCAATGAAGGGCACACAAGGACCCAGTTATCCTGGCTCTGTGCATAGTGCTCTTGGCAATTACATTTGAACCAACGTAGAATCCCTAGAAGCTCAGAAAGGCTCATGACTGTCCTTACATCAATCAGATATGGCACCAGGTGAGAGACCACCTCCACTTGGTGGGGATGCAGCCCCACCTCCTCCTGGGCTTCACGGAGAGCAGTGGCCGTGTCATCCATGTCCACTGGGTCCCTCTTTCCTCCAGGGAAGCAGACTTCTCCGGGTGACCGTCTCAGCTGGGGGATTGTAAGAACAGAGTTATAAAGTGAGATTTCGGTTTGAGAACTCTGTAGTCATTCAACAAATATTAACTCAACATCTACAGGGTACAAGATATGCTTTTCCTTGAATCCTAAAAACAAAACAAAACAAAACAACAACAAAACAAACAAACAAAAAACAAAACAAAATCAAGGCTGCTAAGATGGTAAAGGTACAACCTGAGTTTGAATCCCAAGCCCACATGGTGGAAGGAAAACAGTGATATTCGAAAGTTATCCACTGACCTTCACATGAATGGCATAGTGTGTGTGCATGCTTGCACAAGCAGGCTCGTGCACACATACATACATACACTCACATACACTCCATACACAAATATATCTTATACTAATAACTTTATTACAAAGGTTGGGAAATGTCTGTTTAGAAAATTCTCTATATTGTTCCCCATCTGAAATAGATATTTTACATAGTCTTTTCCTAGTTCATAAACCTATAAAAATATTTTTACTCAATATTAACATCAAATTAAACTTCGCTACTTATTCATGTAATATACCTGTTACTTTTTATATTTCACCACACATCCACCAGCTATGATTTTTAATATATAACATTTGGTACATATAGAAAATAAAAATATCCCTGAAGGAAATAATTTAGCTTTATAAATAATATATGTACTTGAATAAAAATAATACTGCATAGAAAACATACCTAAGGATGCAGGCTCATTTTGTCTGACAAACTCACATGTTCATAAAAATATTGTTAATTTCAATTCATTGATATATCTTAGATGTTTTTGCTTATTTAAAATATTTATATGTCTATATTATATGCAGAGAATAATTCCCCTATGCTCCCTGTCTCCCTTTCTCTTCCCTCCTAGTAGTCCCCTTAGTCTCCCTAAGGAATTTTCCTTTTTATATCATATATATGCATGATTTCATGTGTCTATATAAAATGTAAGAACTACAAGCGAAGGAGAAAACAGTATATGATTAAGTTCAGTTGCATTTATTTTCTTACACATGGTATGATTTTGTTTTTCTTCAATTTCCTTCAATTTTCATTTTAATATATATATACATACACACAAACATATATACATATGCACCTAGGTTAATTGCATTTATTGTAAACAGTGCTTCAATGAACACTGATGTGGAAGTGTCTCTGTGATTTGTTAGTTTGAAATACTGGGGTTGAATACTTAAGAGTGGAATAGCTGGGTTGTATGGGATATTATTTTTAATTTTTTTTTGAACCTCCATACTGACATCGTGACTGGACTAGTTTACACTCCCACCAGCCGTACAGACAGGGTCCTTTCCCCACCCCCACCTCAAACTGTTAGAAGGAAATGTCAGGAAAAACTTCCAAAAAAAAGGTAGTGATTGAGAAAGTCATCCAGAGTTGACCCCTGGCTTCCACAAGCGTGCAAACACACACAACTTACATTAAGAACTTCCATCAATTCTAATTTTTCTCTACATGCCTCTAAAAGACAACATAAACACACACAGACAGACACCAGTGAGGGTTTGTAAAAGCTAAATGAAAGGATTCTACAAAGACAATATTACCAACAGATGCATTTGCTAAGTCCTTTATGGGTGCTAACCACATTCAGGGCATGTGCTTCACAGGAATTTATCTACAAGCTGTTATGTTCTGTGGGAAAACACTGGGACAGGGTCTCCGTTTGGCCTCAGATTTGCTCTGCAGTCAAGGACGACCTTGAGCCATTGATCTTCCTGCTTCCTTCTCTCCCGTGCAGTCATTGGGATTTGCACCACCATGCCCTGTTTTAGGCAGCCTGGGGATCAAACCCAGGACTTAGCACATGCTAGGCCAGCACTCTACCAACTGTTCTACATTCCCAACCCTACAAGTTATTGTATCTTAAAGCATTTTTAATGAGGTAAAATTAATATGATTAACCAATTTAAAACAAACAATTCAGGAACATTTAATAAACCCATAAAGATGTATAACCATACCTAATATGTAGTTTCAGAACGTTTTCCCCACTCCAGGAGGAAACCACACCCATTAAGCTTCCCCCACTCTGCTCCCTGTTCTCCGCTTTCTGTCCAAGTGGATTTCCAGTTTGATTGTTTCATGTAAATGAAGTCATAGGACATGTGATTGTCTGTTGGGGAATATTATTTTAAGCTGTGTTGCTTTTGTTTATGCTGCATTTGTTTAACTCTGTGAAGCTGTGGTTCTTTGCCTGTCTAAAATGCCTGAAGGTCTAATAAAGTGCCGAGCAGCCAATAGCAAGGCTGGGGCTGGCAGGCAGAGAGAATAAATAGAAGCAAAAATGAGGAAGAGGGGGGAGTAAGAGAACAAGAAGAGGAGGACACCAGGGTCCAGCCACCCAGCTACACAGCAAACCATGGAGAAAGAAGTAAAGAAAGGTATACAAAAATAGAGAAAGATAAAATCCCAGAGGCAATAGGTAGTTAGGATAATTTAAGAAAAGCTGGTAAGAAACAAGCAAAGTTAAGGCCGGGCATTCATAAGTAAGAGTAAGTGTCCCCATGTGTGATTATTTGGGAGCTGGGTGGTGGGCTTCTCAAAAGGAGTAAAGAGTAAAAGAATCAACAACAACCTTCTGCATCTCTCAGCATCTTGTTTGTGAGGTTTTGCCATGTTGTATCACAGGTCTGAATAGTATTCCTCCATTTGTATAGATCACAAATGATCTCTATTAATGGGCACACAAACCACATTAGGTTATTATTATTCTATTTTCACAGAAAGGGTAAGACACCTAGAGGTTAAGTTACCTGACAAAGTTCACACCGTGAGCTATAAGTGGAGTTTAATTCTAGAGGCCATGCTCTTAATCAGCACACCATCTATTTAAGAGTATCCAGGGCCACAGGGATGACTCAGCCGGGAGAAGTGTCTGCGATGCAAGCCCGGCGAGATGAATTTGATTCCTAGAATCCACACACAAAGCTGCATGTGATGGCATGCACCTGTAACCTCAGAATTCTCACAGCTAGACGGGATGCAGAGACAGGACAGCAGTCCAGAAGCTTAAGTTTCCTCTACTAGTCAGCAATCACTCTGCAAGATTTGAGACAACCTGGGAGGAGCTCAAAGAGGAAAACTCTGGGTTCTATAGCTGAGGAATGTGGAGATGAGGCCAAGAGAGACCCTGTCTTAATAACAAGGGAGGAGAGAAGAGACTCTTAAAAGTGGCCCTCTAGCTCCCCGACACAGGACGCTATACAAAGTGTCCACATCCACACTCCCATATAAATTTAAATAAATAGATATGAGTTTGTTAAAACATAGTATGGTTGAGGAGCCATCACCATCAGTGCCATGCATCTCAACATCTCCATTAATTTTTATTCACTCAAAAGAAGAACAGGACCCTCTCTTTCCCGATTCCTCCACCCACATCTCCGACCAGTGCCAGTTCTTTCTGATTTTAGGACAATGTGTCTCCATGTGTGACATCCCGGTAATTTCCTCCTTTCTCATCCCCGAAAGACGCAGCCCTCACCATTCTCTTTTCTGCAGTGCCCACCCCAGTTTCTCTTATGCCCTCACCTATGCCATGTCCAGTGTCCTCCCCACTCATCTGCTGCAAGAGCCTGACTTAGCAGGACTCTTAGGTCAGCTTCTTGCCAACTCTGTGCAAAGATCACGGCAGTGTGTGCCCGCTAGAACCACAGGGCGATTCCATGGAGATGTGTCTTGGTCCCAGGCAAGGGGATGTAATGAAAGACCCTAAGGTCGGTTCTTGGTATTCAGAGTTCAACCCAGATGTCCTGTTGGCATTTTGAGCACCTGGATTGACTGACAGAACTGTGTTGAGGAAAGCTGGGAGCCCGATCTGGCCAGATTATCTGTTTCCTTGAATGTGGAAATCCTCAGCCACAAGGTAATGCCATTTGGACGTAAGGCTCTTGGAAAATTCCAATGGAGCAAGGCCCTTATCAATGAGATCAGAGCCTACCAACTGCTCTGCTCACTCTGCGAGCACACAGGGGAAAACCATCATCCATTAGTTAGAAAGAGGTCAGAACCGAGTACTTGATCTGCAGATGCCTGGATACTGAACTTCGGAGCCTCCACAGCCTTGAGAAATGTTTCATGTTTATAAGCCATCCAGGATAAGGTATTCTGTCGCAGCGGTTTGAGAGGACTGAGGCTGTTATTTAGTTGCTATAGCCAAAGACTCTACTTTAGCAAGCTTTTTGTTTTTATTCATTCATTTCTTTTACTTTGTGGTGCTGAGGGTTGAGCCAGGGCTCCGTGCATACTAGGGCAGTGTTCTGCCATTGTGCTATGCTACCAGCCCTGGGTAAGTCTTTGGAAAACATTGGTAGTTGCTCCCTGTCATAAATGCAGAGATCTATCGGATCTGATTCGGCAGCTATGGCCTCACACATCTTCTCATCAGTGACAGATGCAAGAGTAGGGAGAGGAAGGCTGGACCATTTTCTGTCTATTGAAGCAAAACACTTAAAAAAATACACCTTCTGTTACATTACCTCTAAAATGTGATTTATTGTTCGCACATTCAACTCTACAGTAGCTGGTGACAGGGGCACCCACAAGGACTCATTGGCTTGATAGAAAATATGAACTTGATTTAAAATATGTTTTGAAAGCCCTTCAAAAAGACCCCAGAGCATGCCAATTCAACTCAAGTGGCCTTCCGCCTTGACTCCAATTAATAGGGAACAGGAACCTTTTGAATTCCAGAGAACTCTGCTCTTAGAAAGGGTTCTATTGTTTTTGAAGCAAGCAAGTGCATTTAAAAAAAAAAAAAACAACCCAACTTTTCATAGACTGTTGGGACCAGAGAGGGTTCTATCTAGGCATAAGAGTTCACAGTCTTTTCCCTCTGTAAATAGTGTAAGTTGTATCTCTGTCTGTATGGGTACACATGTGTTTGTGTGGGTGCACATGCTACATGTGCATGTGGAGGCCAAGGGTCAACTTTAGATACCATTCCTTAGGTGCCAACTATACTGGGTTGCTTTGTTTGTTTTTTATTTATTTTATTTTTGAGATTATAATAGGATTACATCATTTCTTCCTTCCCTTTCCTCTCTCCAAACACTCTCATATATATTCCTCCTTGCTCTCTTTCAAATTCATGGCTTTTTTGCATCGATTGTTATTACATTCATATATGTTATCCTAGTCTATTTGGAGAGACCCAGGTCAACAAGAGACTGACTCAAACAACAGTGTAGCTTCTGACATTACAAGGAGACCCTTATAAGCTGTCACCAGCATAATGGCCTAAACATGAGGTAAAGAAGAACACCACCAATAGACATGCCAAAGAGGAGGGAGGTCTTACCCTACGCAAAGAACTGCAGGCAATGAAGGGATACTGAGGCCAGGGGAGACAATCTTTCCTTAGAGAAGCTCACATCAACTGGTTATCCAACGCCAAACGGACAGCCCTCAAAACATATATAAGTAGCATAATATTGACTAAGTAGGCTGTATTCAGGAATATACATGTGCACACACACACACACACACACACACACACACGTAAAAACATTCTCACTTTCCCAGTGAACAGACCTCATTTTCCTAGTTCTAGCTAAGTGTCTCCTTTGGGAAACTGGATTTTGATCACTACATGGACTTGTACCACTTGCCTGCCCCACAGTGGAAAGGATCACTACAGTTCTGTATCCCCTGAGTCCACAGAACTGTTTTTGTTTATTTATGAATTTATTGAATTATGCTGTTTGGAAGGCCATGCCACTTTGTGGTCCATTTATTTCTACTCTGGGAAGAATGATCATTTCTTCAACTCTCTTTGGGAAACATTCCCAATAGCAAGGAAGGGTGACTGTACCCAGATGTGCATGGGAGAGACAGGAACACCCAGCCTGGTACAGCCATAAAGTGAGATGGTTCCTAACTTCAGCTGTCATTCAACTGGGCAGCGGGCTTCAGGGCCACAGTACGCTCCAGTTTACCTGGAAAGATTAGTTTAATGGAGTCATTGCTGATGGAGATAATTTTCTACCCTTCTTCTGCCGGGACTGCTGGCACTGTCTGGAGAAGTGATATTATCACACAGATGTGCCTGTGGATGTGTGCTGCTGTCATGGGTAGAAATCAAGACAACACTAAACATCCCAGAGTACACAAGAAGGCTCCTTAACAAAGAATGTTCTAGATCCAAATCCTGTTTAATCACCTATATTAAGTAACCCTGGTCCAAAGTGTTTTCTATTTCTTGTAAGGTAAATTTTGGTTTTTTTTCCTTCTTCTTTCTAAAACCTCTTTTAAAATGGTACATTTGGCTGAGGAAGTGGCTCAATGAGTAAGGATGCTTGTTTGTTTAAGTTTGTATCTCCAGCACCCAGTTAGTGATGCTGGCATGGCTATACATACCTGTAACTCTAGTTCTGAGATGGGATGAAGGCAGGAGGATTGTTGCAGCATACGAGCGATGCCTAGCCATAAAAAACAAGCTACAAGTTCAGTGAGAGGCCTATTTCAGGGCAACAAGGCAGACAGTAATAGAGGAGGCCACTCAGTGTCTTCCTCTGGCTTCCATAATCATAAACACATAACACACACACACACACAAAAAAAACAAATACTAAAACTTAAGTTAGCACTTGGGAGGCAGAGACAGGCAGATTGTCACGAGTCCAAGGCCAAACTGGGCTAGAGAGCAAACACGCATCTCAAAAATCACCAAAAAAAAAAATCTCATTTCATCCTGTGGTTTCCCCTATCCTATCCTTCCAATACCATGTTTTCAAAAGTTCCCATTTGAAAATGGCAGCCTTGAAATGAGGCCAAAGTGACAGAAGTATGTTTTGAAAGGCCCCAAGATGTCACCTACCTTGTCTGAGCGGACAGTGAGCAGCAGGTACAGCTTTCCTCCTTTGACCAGCAGCGGCAGAAGGACAGAGTATTTATTAGCAGACAAATGGGAATATCTGGTCCCGACATCGAACCTTCTCAAGCGGGCCTTGGCATCGTCTATCAGCTTGTTCCTAAGATGATGACAGGGCAAGAGCTGTAGTAAGCAGAGCACTGGCTGGAAGCTCCTAGTCCTGCTGATCTATTTGTATGTGTGTGGTGGGATGGGTAGGTCAGCCAGAGGTCATTTCATCTCAAAAATGGACGGAGCCAGGTGTGGTGGCTCACACTTGTCATCCCGATACTTGGGAGGTTGAGGCAGGAGGATTGCCAAAATTTTGAGACCAACCTGGGCTACATATGGGAAAAAAATAATGACATCTCCTGGAGCCTCAAAGTCCTCATCTGAAACTTGTTTGAGGGTAGTCATGAGGATAAAGTGGCCGGTTCACACATGGGGATGGAGTGGGGGGAGGGGCACTCAGCTGTGACTGTTAATGACTAGTGCATCCTTAACAAGCCTTTGGTTGGAGATGTTTGGTTATTCTCACCACCTCCCTGGCCCTTTCCACGTGGCAGAGTGCTGGCTGCAAACCCATCAAATGTCCTGGAAAGGGTCACTGAAAGCGGGCACACAGTGCACAGGCCTCTATTCGGAAAAGACAACTAACCAGGCGGGAAGAACTCTGCCCAAGGAGGCTTTTAAGGAACCCCTCGAACTGCCCAGAGGCAGCAGGAGGAACCGAAGTCTAGAAACTGTCTCAAGGATATCACCATTAAAATAGGAACGACAGCTCTGATCAGGGCTCACCCTACTCTGTGTTTACTTCTCAGGACAGCCCTGTAGGTAATAACAGGATCATGTGAGCCCAGGCTGGGAGCAGCCTTGAGCAAGAACCACGATCATGAGTGTAAGTAGCCACCCAAGAACTGGAACCCGGTCTGGCTGATGGCAGGGCTGTCCGGCCATTGTGGGGTTCTGAAGTTCTGTTGTGGGGAGGCAGGTTACTGGAGTGACACAGGATGGTAAAAGGGAAGCGCTGTGACCTGGGGCAGGAAGACCCGGCTGCCTGAATCTTGTTAGGTGAAACCCCCACTCTGTCCCCAGGAGCAGAAGGAGCAAAGTCCCCAGCTGGCCATCCAGGAGGCTAGTTCGGAGGAGCCTGAACGGCAGTATGGATCGACAGGTTGTCAGCCTCGGATCTGGGCAGTGATCGGGACCCAGTTAGGTCAGGCTCCAGTGTCTGGAGCCGGAGGACTTTACCTGACACAAGGTCGCGACATGGGCCCTGCGGTTCCTTTGCTTCTAGTAGCTGGGGACTTCAGGAAGCAAAGCGCCCTCACGCGCGTGCGCATAGCTGTCCTAGCCCTGGGGTGGAAAGGGGCGGGGACTACGCTAGGAGGAGACGCTGAAGGCAGGACGCTAGGAAGAAGCCGGACTGTGCCTGACCCGGGAGGGGCGGGGCCTGTGGGTGGGCGTGTCCGGGGCGGAGTTGGGTCTGAAGTTGGCGCTGACAGGGTTTAAAATGTTGAATACACTAAAACGGTTTGCTCTCTGGCAGCTTGGGCTTCTCTAAACCCGTGGATAAAAAATTACACGTGTGTGTGTGTGTGTGTGTGTGTGTGTGCGCGCGCGTGTGTTCACATGCGCGTAGGTCAGAGGACAACTTGCAGGAGTCAGTTCTCTCTTTCCACCCGTGAGTTCTAGGGACCGAACTAAGGTAGGTTGGCTTGGAGGCAAGCACTTTTAACTGATGAACCATCTTGCAAGCCCAGTAACATTTTTTAAAAACTTGTATTGATTCTTTGTGGATTTCACATAATGCCTTCCCATCCTACTTACCTCCCGGTCGCCTCACATCTGCCCTTTGCCTTTACAACAATTTTTGTTTTGATTTGTTTTAAGTGACTATGCAAGCCAGGCATGGTGGAGCCAGCTGTAACAACTCAGTACCGTGAGGCTGAGGCCGATAGCTTGCTCTGAGGTCAAGGTCAGTCAGGCCGGGGGGGGGGGGGGGGGGGACAAAAGAAAGAAAAATCAAGATTCCGCATCGCTGAAGCAAGAAGAGAGTTGAATCTCCTTCAGCTGTGAGGGGAGAGTGGTGTGATGGCCAGTGTTGAGTACCTGCAGTTCGTGGATGCAGATCACACAGAGAAAAGATCAGTGGAATAGATCTGATCTAATAGAGGGTTGTGACTCAAATAGCCACAGAGAGAAGCCAGAGGTCAGTAGTTCTCGGAGAGCAGGGAGGGAGGGAGAAAGGTGGTTGGGGCTTCCACAACAAGGCTGAGCTCCTCACTCCTGGCTAAAGCTGGGGTTCTCACATGTGGGTTTCCCACCGGCAGTATTGATGTCTCCAGTGTCCTGGGCAATGTAGATTCTACCCAGAAGCACACACATGCTGAGTCCAAGGAGGGTGGCAGGTCAACAGACGTAAGTAGATGCTGATATCTGCTGTCTGAACCTGCTTTCAGGGATGAACTGCCTAGAGATGCGGGAAGTCAGGGGAGTAAGCTTAGAAGGAAGGTGGAGTGTGTGCCACCACCTTCCATGGAGCTGGATAAGGGAGTGTGCCAGGAACACTGGTGGGAACTGAGACTCATAGGGTGGGGCGGGCATAGTGTCTGACACATGTACTTAATAATATACTTTAAATTTTATTATATATTTTTCCATAATTTCATACATGAATACAATGTATTTAGATCATATCTGCCTTCCACACTCCTTCCAGACCCTCCCTCCAACCCACATCCACCTCCCATATTCATGCTTTATACTTCTTTTTTCTTTTTCTTTTCATCTCTTAAAATCCAAAGATTTAATGTAATATTAAGCAATATATAAAAATGAATCAAAACTGAATTACGTTCATCTTTGGGTCAGTGTAGTAAACTATAATTCATGTATATATTTTTAACATAAGAATAATTCCGTAAAAACAGGAATACTTACGACTCATGAGAGTCACATTAGAACTAAGGGAACAGTTGTACCATAGTTTCCAAGATTTTAAAAGATTTATTTTTGTTTTTTATGTATATAAATGTAAGTCTGTATGCGTGTGTGCCACATGCCTGCAGGTACCTGTGAAAGCCAAATATGGAATCAGATTCCCCTAGAGCTAGAATTACAGGCATATAAGCGGCCTGATGTGGGTTCTGGAACTGAACTCTCGTCCTCTGGAAGAACAATATGTATTCTTAAATGCTCAGTCAACTCTTCAACCCCCATTCTCGAGTTTTTTTTTTTAAAACAACAACAACAACAACAAAAAAAAAACATTAAACCAGTACCCTGGGGTTTTTCTGGGCAGTTACCAGGAGAATCTGGGGAGGATACAAACCAAGAGCACCACAGCCTCCTATTAATACTGATGGTGACACTCCACATACACCTAGTAATACTGATGGTGGCACTCCATGTATACCTAGTAATACTGATGGTGACACTCCACGTACACTTAGTAATACTGATGGTGGCACTCCACGTACCTCAGTGTCAATTCTCAGAGCAGGATGCTGGGGAGAAGGCTCATTGGTTGAAACTCTTGATAGTGAGGACCACAGTGTGGGTCCCCAGAACCCACGTAAATGCCAGGTAGGCAAAGTGGTTCACCTGGGAGGGTGGAGACAAAGTGTTACCAGAGCACTAGCAAGACTAACCCCATCAATGAGCTCTGGGTTTGATTGAGAGAGACCTTTGTTTGATGAATAAGGTAGAAGATGGTCAAGTATGATTCCCTGCATCAATCTCAGGGCACCAAATGCACCTACACCTGTACTTACACTGGCTCGCATGCAAACATACACATATACAACATACACATACACACAAGAAAAAAAATCATCAGAGCACAAAGAATAAGGTTATTTTTACAATGGTATTGCTACCCTCTCTTTGCTGATTAGAAAATAAAAATATCGAGCTTGAGGTCACAGGGCTCTGGTTTGAGGATACATCATTCTGACCTCTGAGCCCATGTATTTCATCAAAGAGAAACAAACGGCCTGAGAACCAGGTGTGTTTGACCATGAGGGAAAAATAAATGAGTCCTCATGTAACATTCATAGGATAGCTGGTTGGGAGAAGCACGGGCCACGGATGAGACATGGGGCCTTGACCTTCTCTAGTAATTCACAACGTGTTGACCGTGAGTGGGAAGGGTCAGAGGGTTGAACAGAATTACTGTCTGGAAATTCTCTTTTCTTCAGATGCCTATTGACTGACTCTTTGCCCTTAAAAAGGAGCAAACTGAGGCTAAGAGGTTTCAGTTGCCCTCACATTGCCATGCAGCAAGTAAATGGTAGAGCCAGATGTTAGTTCTAGCCAGCTGGGTTAGTGTGTCCAGGGTGGTAAAGACAACACTGTATGTAGGCATAGGGGACAGCAGAAGCCAGCTTGGGTATGGAGTCTTGTTTAGAGGTCCTTGTTGTTCAGTGTACCTGGGATTAGAGAGAGAGAGAGAGAGAGAGAGAGAGAGAGAGAGAGAGAGAGAGAGATTGTGCAGCTGTGGATCCCGGAAGAGCCTGGAAAGGCATAGGACATCATAGCAAGGTGGCCGTAGACCTTCTTCCCAAGGAAGAGCCTGTGGCTCAAAGTGGGAGATCATTTGGCATCAGGGAGATGCTGGAAACAATCAGGAAAGTAAAGGCTGTCCTCTGGCCTTCATGCACAAATGCACACGCACACACACACAGAGAGACACACATACGCTTGAACACACTCACACCCTACACACAGGAAATGTTCTGCTTTTGTGGCTTTGGTAAAGCTGAAAACTGTAGCACAAGATGGCTATAACATCACACTATGAAAGGCATCATGATAGGGTGTGTGTGTGTGTCTGTGTGTGTGTACGTGTGTGTGCAGCAAGCACTCACATAGGTAACAGAACCTCCAAGTCAACTGGTAGTATCTTTAAGATACAATGACTTCTGTCTGTAGCTCTGCACATATTTATTTACTGGTAGTGACATAATTCTGAAAAATGTGTGGGAGAGAAACATTGATGAAAAAGAAGTCAGGTTGGTTTCCAAGGTCACCCTCCACAGGTAGAGGCCTCTCAAAGAAGCACATCCCAGGAGACTGGGTCAGCTTCACCTGCAGACCACCCATCTGGGTGATGCTGAGCTAAAGAAAATACAAGCAAGCCCTCGGGAGCCAAGGCCACCTGAAGAAGAGAGCACAGCACACAATTAGCTGAATGGCTGTATTAAGAGCTCAGGGGAAGTATGGCACAGCGGGGAAGCAATTAATGTCCCTGGATGTGGGCAGCGGGTTGGGACCCTGGTAGGCTGCAGAGACAGTAAGATAAGACACTGGGAAAATGAAGCTCAGAGAATGGGAGTCTCCTCCATCCCTTACTGGATTAAGAGGTGTGCCAATAGCTAAGCTCCTAGAGGAAGGCTGAGGAGAAGGCTTCCAGAACAATCACACACAGATTTCTGATGAGGTTTGTTCTCCCTCCTCCTCCCACCAACTCACCCTAAATCATTGACTGTTCCCCTGGAAGAAGAAGCAGTTGAGAGGACCCCAAAGGACTGGGTTATAAATAGCAATTTCTCTACAAATGAATCAAGGGCCATTGACGTCAAAATTGTGTGCTGGTGACAGTGCTGTCTGAACTAATCAATCCTTGTTATGGGACCGTTTGCCTTGGGCGGGGGGGATGTGACATAAATGTCTGTTCACCTCAGATAGGAAATGGATAACCAAAGTAATGACACTACCAAACTCCAACTTGGTTAACTAATGTGTTTATTGGGGTCACTAACTGAAGCAAGGATCACTCAAAGGCAGCTCCATCACCTAAAGCTCTCCCCAGCAAGGGAGAGGGGGTTCTCTGCACTACTTGCAGGCAGCTGGACAGAATAATGAGTGTGCTCCAGGCAGTTCAGCTAGTCGGAGTCTCCTGAGCAGCCCTGAGTGCCTACACAGCCTTAGAGAGAGGTGGCCGCATGTGTATGTCAGTTTCAGGGACTTCCTGAGTTTTACTAGCGGTTTACTTCCCAAGTGTTATGTCGCCTCCCTGTAAAACTTCCCCGTCTTAACAAACCTCCCTCCAGATGGAATGTTTTAAATTGCTGCAGACCCTGTAGTTTCTCATTTTGGGGTGGAGCTCACCCAAGAGCACGTGTCCCTAAACTCCTGACAATTCTGCTATAAACGTTGAAGGCATTGATTCAGAAGCTCCAACAAGGGACATTTAACGTTGAGACAATAAAGTCCCCTGTTGTGGAATGTTATTTTAACTGTCTAAAGGTGTACTACATTTGTTTCTGCTGCTTTTGTTAATGATGCACAGGTGTGTTACATTTGTTTGATTAAATAAAATTAACCTGGGGTCAGGAGACTGCGTCAGCAGCTAAGTGGCAGGAAGTGGCAGGGAGGAACTAATTGTATCAAGGCTTTTTTTTTTTAGTAGGGGTTGAGCAGAAGGACGGCCCCTTTTTCAGGAGACAAAGAGAGCAAGGAACAAAAGTTAGCTATTTGCTATTCAGTCTCTCTGAGCTAGCAGGATTTCACCTCAACCTTTGAATCCTGAGTTCCACAGAAGGATGGAGATTTAGATAAAGTTTCCTGTAGCAGCTGTGATAGAGCATGTGCCTGAGGGAATTTTTCTGCCTGACCCCGGCTTATGCTGCTGGCAGCTGCAGAGTTGCAACTGGTGGAAGGGAGAGCAGTTGCTTAAGGTGCAGTCACTGTATTGAATGCAAAACAACAGCCACCTGCCCTGACACCTTGGTGATATGGTAGCCCCAGAGAGAGAAGAAAGAACAGCTACAAGGACCATTAGGTACCATTCCTTAACAACATGGACAAGCCCAACTCAGGAGAGGTTCCAGAGTTGATGAATGGACAGTTGTAGAAAGCGGGCTGTGAGTGAAGAGCTTCCTACATAATATGGTTCTGACTTTACAATTTTTATTTTAACAGTTTGCGTGTGTGTGTGTAGGGGTGTGTGGGTGTGCACATGTGTGTGAGGCCAGAGTACAACCTTGATTGTCACTTCTCCTCAGGCACTGCCCACCTCAGTTTTTGAGACAGGTATCTTGGGCTCATTCGTTTATATAGGATGGCTGGCCAGCAACCCTAAAGATGCTCTTGTCTGTCTTCTTGGCACTGGGATTACAAGTATGTGCTGCCACATCTGACTATTTATGGGAATGTGAGGATCCCTCAAGCTCTGGTTCTTATTCTTGTGTGATAAGTACTTTATCAGCTGATTTCTCTCGCTAACCTCGCTTTTTAAAAAATGTTATCTTTTATTTATTTTTTGACAATATCATACATATAAACAATGTATCTTGATCATATCTACCCTAGCTTTCTTCCATTCCCTCTAAGCCCCACAATACATTCCCATCCATCTTCATTACTCTTCCTGTCTGTAAGGTAAAAGGGCCAGTCAAAGAAATCCACCCTGACCATGCAACTAGTGTCAGTAAAAGACACTTTAGCCTAGAAACTAGAATCAAAGAACATACACTGACCCCGAAACCAGAGCCAGTGAAAGAAACATACCCTGACCCTAAAACTAGAACCAAAAGGCTAAAAAGGACCAGTGAAAGAAACACACGTTAGCTCTGAGACCAGAGCCAAATCTACCACTGACCAACTGAGCATGGAACCAACCAATCACTGAGCAGGGAAACTAATCCCTGAGCATGAAATTTAGCCAATCTGAGTTTGTCCAAACTCAAGGCGCTTGAATCCCACCACTTCCTACAGTGAAAAAAAAAATCTTCTCCCTGGAAAAACTCTTACCCTAAGAAGCCCCATGTAAATCTTGAGTCTGTTGGGTTTGCTACTGCGTTTTTTTTTTTTTTTCCAGCAAGGCAGAAGCAGCCACTTTCCTGGATTCTTCCCTCCTAATAAATCTCTTTAATGAGGTTTGGGTGATGACCTTCTTTTGCTGGAACCAAGCAGAGCAGACAAGTGACAACTTTTCTTGGCTGGAGCTGTAACACTTTCACTGGGGAAACCTTTCCCTAACGGAGCAGAATTGTTACACTCCTGGGGACCCCCCCCCCAGCAGAACCTGTAACAACTTCGCTGGGGAAACCCTCCCCACTGGAGCAGGGTTGTTACATGGGGAAACATTCCCCTGGCCCTGGAGCAGAGCTGTAAACTGCTATGGCAATGTGACTTTGCGGTAATCCTTGGCTTCCGACTGCCAGGATCCCTTTCCATCCGAACTGCCATGCTTACAGTGTCTTGTCCTTTTTTTTTGTAAACCAATGAATCCATTAGGAACTGCCTGTTGAATGTTGACTGACCTTGTTGGCTAGATCCTGTGTAGGCCTTGTGCAGGCAGCCGTAGTGAGTTCACAGGTGTGATGGCCATGTCATTTCCAAAAGGCAGTTACTCATCCCCTTTCCCATGCTCTTCCATTCTTCCTGGCCTCTCTTCCTCGATGTTCCCCGAGCCTCAGGCAAGGGTGATGTAGATGACCCATGTAGAGCTGAGTACCCAATGGCCCTTTATGTTCAGTACTTTGTTCAGTGATAAGTCTCTGAATCAACTGCTGCTCACAGCAGGCAGAAGCTTCTCTCACTCTTACCGTTAAAAGAAAATCTTTTCAGAGATCCTTTAAAAATAAAAGACGTAAATTTGGTCCAGTACGTGTTTTGATTCACGGCGGGTTCCTGGATAGGCATCTCATCAGATGTTGATGTTACAGAGCCCCATAATTACCCTTGATTGGAAGGACCTTGGAGTCAAAGAGTTCACACAAGAATTTCCACACCTAGGCACAGTGGCTCCAATTTACAGATGCTGACCTGGGGCAGTCCAAGGAGTTGCATTTGCACTGAGACCCTGAGGTGATTCTGAATCAGAGAGTACTCTTCAAAGAGTGGAAAGTAGAACTTGGGTCTAACGGAGCTGGGGATGTGCAGTTGGCAGAGTGTTTACCTACCATGCACAAAGCCCTGAGTTTAATCTCTAACACACCTAGGTAAATGCAATTCAACACTTGGGAGGTGGCAGCAGGAGACTCAGGCATCCAAGGTCATTCTTGGCTGCATAGCAAACTTAAGACTAGTCTTGAATACATGAGACTCTGTTTCAAATAAGAGGAGTGGGAGGAGGAGAAGAAGAAGAAAAGAGGAAAAAAATTAAAAGACTGGACATTAGTAGCCATAGATTTAGGAAAAGGAAACTGACCTTAACTTCTGGAGAAAGGTGTTAAGTAATCATCAAAAGTTATATCTTAGGGTTTCTGTTCCTGTGATAGACACTATGACCAAAAGTAACCTGGGGAAGAAAGGGTTTGTTTTTTTTCTTACAGCTTGTGATCTATCATCCAGAGAAGTGAGGGAAGGAACCTGGAAGGAGGAATTGATGTAGAGGCCATGGAGGAGCACTGCTTGCTGGCTTACTAAGCCTGCTTTCTTATATATCCAGGACCACCAATCCAGTGGTGACACCTCCTCCCCACAGTGAGCTGAACCCTCTCACATCAATCATAGGTCAAGAAAATGCTATACAGGATTTGCTCACAGACCAGTATGGTGGGGGCTATTTTCTCAATTGAGGTTTTCTCCTTCCAAAATGACTCTAGCAGGTGTCAAGCTGACATAAAACTAGCCAGCACAGGTTATAAAGGAATTACAGGGGAAATGCCTGCAGAACAGCTGTGGGCTCCAAAAGGCTGGGAATTTATTTCCAGGTGTTCCAAATGTGATTTGAAGCATGGCATTTTCCTGAGCATGTCTAAGTTTCCTGGTGTGATAATAAAACAGACATATGCTTGTCGTAAGTCTTTGTGCATCTCTGAGCCAGGCCTACCACACCCTTGCCACACCTCTGACACACCTCAGTCAGTGTGCTGCCTTTGCACAGTCCACACCATTGATTGACTGCACACCTTTGGAAATGAGATGAAGACTGGTGCTGTCCGATTGCTTTTTCCTCTTGTAATCTTTGTGTAGTGGGACAATCAAGAAGACTTCATTACCAGTGACAAGCATACTGGGAAGTTTGTCATCGGAATGAAGGCTCCATCTAACAGACATATCATGGGGCAACTGTGTCTCCCTATGAGGAGACTTTTGCTTCCAATTAGCCTGGAAATTAATTATGAAATTGGCTCAAGATTTTCCAGGGCACATTGACAGCTCAGCTTCTTGGCAGAAACAGAGGCTGCCCCACCAGAAACTTTCCCTCTATGGTCTCTGTTTGGTCTTGACGGGGAGGGGTCAGCTTTCAACAACTCCTAACTCTACCGAAATTAAAGTTTTGGACCTTCAAAGGCCAGGGAGGGAGGAAGTGTGGTGGTTTGAATGATAAATGGCCCCTGTAGCTTTGTGTATTTGAACACTTGGTCCCCTAATGGTGGAGATGTTTGGGAAGGTTATGGAATCTTTAGGAGGTGGAGTTGAAGTTTTATAACCTGGTTCTACTTCCTGTTTTATTTCTGCTTCTTGCTCCTGCCACCATGCTTATACTTCCCCACTGTGATGAACTGTATTTATCCCCTCTGGAACCATAAGCATGAAACACAAAACCAAGACAAAACCAAACCAAACCCTCTTTCTCTCTTAAGTTGCTTTTTCTAAGGGCACTGGACCACAGCAACAGAAACAGAACGAACACAGTCCACAACCTGCATCTCTTCCTGTATTTAGACTCTATCTCTTGTCTAGCTTGGTGCTACATGGAACCTCAGTAAAGGGCCACACCCCCCCACCTGTACTGTTCTTCCAGAAATGCCATTTGACATGCCCCTGCACATCCTGTAACTTCAGTAATAACATCACCATGTGGGCACAAAGTTGGACTAGCCTTTTGGGAAGGAGGCTGTCGGTTTGCTGCTGGCTGCTGGCTTCCTGTATGATCTTTGCCCGGCTGTCTTAGAATGGCCCCAAAATGGTTGTGTTGGGTAGGGAAGCCAGTGTCTATTGCTAAGAAGGCAGACGAGGTTGCAAGTTGTTCTGGTGTCGTTTCAAGGGTTTGGTGTGGAAGGATGGTCTTGCTGGCATCACCGTCCATGGAACTCTGCTCAAAGGCAACTGTGCTCTCCATGAGTGCTTGGGAGAGCGATGGCTAACCACATGCAGCATTGAACTGCAACCAGAGGGACTGAGAAACTCATTCTTTAATTTGCTCCCATTTAATTAATTTAAGTTTAAATGGTCACATGTGGCAAGTAGCTGCTGTATTAACACTATCTAAGGATTATAGCGTCTAAGTTTCTTGCTATCTTGCAGTTTTCCGAGGAGTGTCTGCACTAATCTTCCACAAAGGATACCAAGACCTCAGGCTAACCTCATGCTTGAAGCAAGTTCTTAAAGGCATTTTCGCAGTGTTCGATGAGGGCAACAGAGATTAGAAAAAAAAAAAAAGCTTCATTGGAAAGGATACTTTCTTTAGATTTTAATTTTAGTTATGTGTGTGTATATGTGTGCGTGGAGGGGAGTATGCATGATTGCTGGTGCCTGTAGAGGTCAAAGGAAAGTGTTGGGTCCTCTAGAACTGGAGATACAGGTGGTTGTGAGTCTCCTGACATGGGTGCTAGGAACAGAACTCAGCTCTTCTACGAGACAGCGTGGAGCTCGTAGCCACTGGCCTGTCTCTCCAGCCCTAAATTAGTCTCTTAAACAAGAACTGAGATATATCCTACCATGTGAGCCTGCCATGTGAGATCTAATATAAAAACAGATCTTCCTGTTTAACCCCCAAAATGAACAGTTATCAACAAGTCCACTTCGTTTTTCATGCTTACTATGTGGTCTGAGCTGAACTCATTGATGTGGTGGCAAGGGACACACTTTTTATTGTCTCCCCAGGTGTGTTCTAACTACCCGTACGATGGTGAAGTGCTTTGGGGAAAAGCTGCAGGTGGTGCCTTCTTTTGCACGTTCAGAATCTGTATGCTGATTCCATACAAAGCTTCTATCAAGCTGGCTTTGTGTGATTGTAGAGAAGTGGTTCTCAACCTGTGGGCCATGATCCTTTTTTGGGGGTGGGGGTAAAATGACCCCTTCACAGGGGTCACATATCAGATGTTTATATTACAATTCATAACAGAAGAATTACAGTTATGACGTAGCAATGAAAATAAATTTATGGTTGGGGGTCACCACAACATGAGGAACTGTATTGAAGGGTCACAGCATTAGGAAGATTAAGAATCTTGCTGTAGCGAGATGGTTTAATTGATAAGAGTACTGACTGCTCTTCCAGAGGATCCAGGTTCAATTCGCAGCACCTACTGAGAGCTTAAAACCACCTGTGACTCCAGCCCTAGGGGAATATGACACGGTCTTCTGGCCTTGATAGATACCCGCCATGTGTGTGGTATACATACACACAAGCTGACAATACCCAGACACATAAACCAAAAGAACAACATTAAAGCTGCCTTTGTTGAGCACAATTTTTCCCCTAATATACTAGGCAGAGTACTTTTGGTCACATAAGGCCAGAGATAGTCTGTGTTGGTGTACAGTGCACATGGAGAAGTCCCTTTGGATGAAAGCCATGAGTAGGGCCAGGAAGTAAGCATGAATTAGTGTCCCTGAGAATCAAGGAGCATTTCACAGAGAGCCTACTGCGCCTCTTCGAAACAGAATCTAAAATATAGACAGTCTATAAATTGAAGTTGTCTTATTCAATGTTTTCCCCTGATTTTTTTCTTTATAATGGTGCAAAAGCTGTGTGCACTCAGGAGAAACGGAACTGTGACTTGTGAGACAAAGATCCCAGCAACTCACGTGATCACAAGAGGAGCCAGCTGATGCTTTACAGTGCTCTGTATTGCCAGGCAACAGTGTTTGCTGGGTTTGGTGAATTACAAATTTTATTTTGAGACAGGCTTTCACTAAGTAGCCCAAGCTGGCCTCAACCTCGAGACCCTCTAGTATCAGATATGTGCTATCACTCCTGGCCCTTATAGGAATATTTGACTTGTAATATTGTCAATTTGTGATAACCTTATGAGAGGTCCTTTCACTGTAAGTAAAAAAACAAAACAAAACAAAACAAAATAAAAGCCCACAAACCAAAAAGCCTGTATTTTCATTTCTTACTCCCTCACCTGTTTCATTTTTGTTTACTAACACTCATGACAAGATGAAATAATACACACTCAGTTTTCGTTAATCTGCCTCCCCACCACCTAAAACTGAACTCCAAGAGAGAAGGAGCTATGCCCTGCTCCCATCCTGCTGCAGCCTCGGGTAGCTGGTGTGTATTTGTTGATTGAATACTGACCTGAAGAACCATTCCAGCTTGGTGAGAAGGAAGGTGAGCCTTTCAGGAGGGGGATGGGCAGGAAGAAAGAGTAATAGTGATACAGAAGATGACGGTGGAGGAAGGGTGGGCACCCAGCGCTGGGAGATGAAGTCAGCATGTGGAAGGGAGAAGGAGCTCTGGCTGAAGTTCCAGGAGTCACTTCTAAAATGGATGTGATATTGGAGACATTTTGTGTTTTCAGAGAGGGAAGCATTCTTGGCTGCTGAAGAGGCAGCGTGGGAAGTGGACTGGTCTCTTTACTGGAGTTATGGTCAGGTTAACAACTCACAAGGGTTAGGGGTAAACACACACACACACACACACACACACACGCAGAGCTGTGACTTCCACCGTTACACCTTTTAAAGGGTTTTGCCGGCAAAATGAACTTGCTTCAGTATTGTCTCCATAGAAGCAAAACGTCACACAAAGCACTGTAACGAGCTCTGTCATAAGGGCAGAGGATGCTGGCCTTACAGGTGACGTCAGTTGGCAGTCACAGAAGAGGTGAGTCATCCTTCTGGTAAGGCCACTGGCTGTCCAACTGTATTTTCCTCCAGCTTTGTCATTCGGAAGACAGACAATGCTTCCAAGACAGGGATAAAAAGCAGAACATGCCTCTTTGAATGTAATCCTTCATATTTGAAAGTAACGTTTTGTTCCCCAAATAGATGCAGGGCAGCTACCAGGCTAATTAGTTTAGCTCTGTGGAAAAGGGGGTATTTATAGCTCCATAAGCCCTGTCCTCCTCTGAACTGGTGTAGCGTTTAATGTAAGCTGGGTGAAATTGTGTCCTGCATAACATCCTCCCCTCCACCAAAGCAGCCCTAGTGCTATGCTATGACTTGTGGTGGTTTAAGTGAGAATGTCCCCATAAACACATATGTTTGAATACTTGCACCCTAACTAGTAGAACTGTTTGGGAAGGATTAAGAGTTGTGGCCTTGGTGGAGGAGACTCTGAGGTTTCAAAAGACCCTGTCATTTCTAGTGTGCTCTCTGTACCTGCTGCCATGTTAGCATTGTGCTTAACCCTCTGGAATTGTATCAACCCCAATAAAAGCTTTCTTTTCTAAGTTGTCTTTGCCATGGCGTTGTATCACAGAAATAGAAAAGTGGCCAAGACTCTACTTTTCCTTCCTCTAACGTCCGGATAGAGTCACCTGAGTATTTCATGCCTTACACCTGTGAATGACACAGGCAATAACAGCGCATCACCAGCAAGAGTAGCGTATGTTTCAGAAGCACAGGACAGGAGTGTACGGCATTCACATTCATTAGGTGGGCTTTTCTTTTTGCCTTTGATGAAGAACATGGGAGATAGAGAAAAGCTTGGGTTGGGTCCCAATGGATTGAATAGAAACAAGTTCGCTTGCTCTATATTGGTTACTTTTCTCCTCACAATGAGTAGGCATGGCAGCGGCAATGGCTCCAGCCACTGTCATAGTGTTATGCCCAAATCCATGGGGTCCCCACAAAAGCCAATAAAGGAGATCGAGTCCCATATGTAAAAGCAAAGAGCCTTTATTTTAATCAAGTTTGCAAACTCGGTCTCTCCGCATGTCCAATGTATTGGAATAACCGGAGAGCCCTAAGCTCAATTAGAATTGGGTTTTTATAGTAGTAGAGGTGGGGGTGAGGGATCTCTGAGGTTTAGGGCCCCTGATTGGCTGACATTTGTCTAGGGGTGTGCTGTTGAGGTGCTCTGGCAGGTGTCTCTATCTACAGCTCTTGGAACGCCAGGCATTTCCTTTGAATGGTCTGCTCTTGGGTGGGAGTCAGGCAATCTCGCTGCCAGGCCTTGTCTCAGGGTAAACTCTTGAGACTCCAGCCTCCATTTAAATTTATCGATGGCCAGAGTCCCAGGTGATAATGGTTGGAAGTAAAGAACTTCCTTTGGGTGACCTGCCCAGACTTAGCTTATCATGGCTGGCCCCCACAGTGGAAGCATCTCTTATGGCTCGTTCACAGCCACGGCAGACCAGTGTGTAGAGTTTGATAGGGAACTTGGACTCACAGCCTGAGCCTCAAGAAGCCGGGTTTGACCAGCCATCCACAATAATACAGTTAAAGAAGCCTACTTAATGGCAAAAGGCAGAAGAAGGAGATTTATTCAATGTAGCCACATTGGGAAGATGGACAAAGAGGTTCAGCAGTGCCCTCAAGTCCATCTTTAGGAATCTGAAGTGACACTTAGGTTTAAACAAAGGGCCAGGGTTTTGCATATCTAATCATCCCCAGTCAAGAGGTGGCCCTGCCCTCTCTTCCCATCACTGCCCCTGTGAGGTACTCTAACAAGTGGTGAATCTTTCCCAGTTTCTCCTGGGACTAGCCCAGGCATTATGTATTCTCTTCTCCCAGCATGAGATTCCTGAGGGAATTCCACTTTCCCTGAGTCCATTGTCTCAGTAGTTTGAGAGCAAAGATAAGGAATTCTAGAGTCTCATCAAAATACCTCCACCCTGTTAGCAGGCCATAGGAAGGAGCAGAGATGGAACACTCCAGAAGAGTCCCGTCCCTAGTGACCTACTTATTCCAGCTAGTCCTACCTACCACTCAGAGGTTCGACAGCCTCCTGCAGCAACCCCACTAGCTAGGGAATCCATGTTTCAAGCACAGAAGCCAATCAGAGGATGTTAGGGACCCAAACTATTGCACTGTCCAATGCCTATAACCATTTTAGGAGAGTTTTCCTCTCACTCAAGATGGCTTTTAGAACCAGAGGTGTGTGTGGGCAACAGTTTGTCTTTTCTCTGTGTGAGGCTGAAAGTAGAGTCTGAGGACCACATGCTGAGAGGCAAGGCTGAGATGGAACCAGTGTGCTGAAATGATCTCTGCATCTCCCCACTCTTGAAATCCAACTCTCTCTCAGGAGAGGCAAGTTGAAGGTGATGCTTGGATCTCAATGGCACAGCAGGCTTAGAAAATGCTCCCAAGACAAGACATCAAAGGGGTTACTAACAAATGGGGTGTGCTGAGACCAACACCCAAGGCGGGCTGCCTCTGGCCTCTCTAAGTGGCAAACTGATCATGCTTAGTAGGTTCCTGAGTTCACTTGCTCACCGAGATTGCTGTGTCTTCTCCCATACCTTCCTGCTTCATTGCTGCATACCCATTTTCTGCCATCCGGGTCAAATATTGAAGAAAGGAAAGAATGCCAAGGGAAAGTAATGCCCTGCCATGACTTGGCAACATCACTTTATTCAACTCTATGCCCAGGGAACTGCCTTCCGGGTTCTTCCTGGTCGTGATAAAGACTCTACCCAGTTTGGCAGCTCCCCTCTCTGCCCTGGGCCTCCATGTTACTCCCTAGGTGCTCATCTTCAATATACTTCCCTAGCTTCCCCGAATCTCACAGGAAACAGAAATGGTTAGAGGAAAATGAATTTAGTCACAGCTTGGCTGGAACCAAGGAGAGAAAAGTTCTCAGTTAGTCTCTATCTTGCCTGAAGCAGCATTAAAATTTCATAGAAATGATGAGCTCAAAGCCAGGAAAAACACACAAGATGGCAGTTTAGCCCGGAGGTGAGTGGTAGGAGTTTCTTCCCAAGAGCCCGAGGCTTCAGCCTGTCGTCCCTCCCAGTGTGGGGCTCCTAAGTCAGTTTTCAATCTTCGGGGTCTGCTGTTGAATTCTTTGAAGTCCGTGTTACACTGTTCATCAGCCATGCCTCTGGTCCTACCATTCTGCCTAGTCTGGTTTCAGCAATAATCCCTTACCCTGTTGTGGTTTTCCACCCAAGACCTCCTCAGGCATAGGGTGGTTGTGATGGCTGAATCCTCCCAACACAGCCGTAGTCATCCTGAGTCAAGCCTTCCTTAGAATTTTACACATCTGAACATTTGTTTGCATAGCTAGATGACAGTTTATTATTTCACATGAAGAAAGTGGGAGAGCATTTTTCTGATATTAAACTGGAGATTATTTGAGCCGGGTTTCCATATATCTATCACAAGGGTCAGTCCTAGGAAGAGTAGCCTGTCACCTTGGGCTGTCATTACATGTGAACGATGATTGTTTTATATGGTGAGAGGCAACATGGCATGCTTCAATCTTGCCATTGGCTCTTCTAAAAATTAATTAAATTTGTTTCTAGATCAATGTATATTGATCAGTCTCACTCCCCACCTTCCTACTGCTCTGGTCCACCCCTCCAATCTTTCTCCAACATTTATGACTACTCATTTTGATTTGTGACCCACTGGAATTAGCCAGGATGATCTGTGTGATCATGGATTTGGGGCTATTCACTGGAGCCTAGTGGGCTCAGCAGTGGGCCCACAACTAAAGAAGGTAACGGCCATGCTTCCTAAAACTTCTCAATGATCTATCAAATATTGGCAGTAGTTTGAAGAGTAACGAGCAGTACTCTGTATTTCCCCCTTTCTTAACTGATTGTTGATCAGGCCAGTCCAATGTGGGCCCAGGGCAGGTAACTACAGTTGTGAGCTTAAAAAACAAACAAACATTACAAACAAACAAAAAACACAAAGAAACCTGCCCTCTCTACCCAGAAATATCCTGTACTATCACAGCTTCCTCGGCCTCCATTTTTATGTCTGATAGAAGCTAGTTGAGCCCAGAAACTCTGGTACCCTTTCACCTAGTTACAAAACCCCTTTGTGGTGGTTTAGGGATGTCCTTAATCCATTCCTTCTGCTGGTACCTCATACCCCACAATCACTGAGCCACCGGCCATGATGAAGCTTAATGTTTAACACCTGGATCATGGTAGCAGTTCTTATGATTCATTTGTGTCTTCATTAAGTCAGGCAACCCCAGCCTCCACAGAAGGGCCAAAAGGGCTTACATCACCGATGCTCTCTCTCGTTCCTTCAGAATGATTGAGATCTCTGTGGTACCTGCATTCCTCAGAAGCATCCTCCTGGTGACCTCAGGCCCTCTGAGATCTGTAATACATTTTTTGTTTGTTTGTTTCCTTCATCTAGTTTACTGGAACCCAACATATCTCTGTCAGGGCTGGCCTAGGAAATAGCCATCTGGGCTGTGGTGTGTAGCTTAGTGGTACAGAGCTTGCTAAGCAAGCATAGGCCCAGGTTCTATCCCCAGAACTGAGGTGGGAGGGAAGAAAATCAACAGCAACCCTGGCCTGTGACCACTGTTCAGAGTGAAACCTAAGCAAATTAGAGGTGGCTCAACAGTGTCCTGTGGTAGAGTGATGCGTAAGAATGAAGGCCAGAAAGAACTGCAGTGGTGGGTTCGGGGGACGCTCCCGAAAGGAGAAATAAAAAGAAAGGTGAAGTGGGTACCTTTCAGCAGGCCCTGCCAAGGTATGCCACTAAACAAGCACGCCGCTGTAGGAGCCAGCCATGATAAGCTAAATAGAAACAGGCCACCCAAAGGAAGTTCTTTACTTCCAACCATTATCACCTGCCAGAGGAGGACTCAGCCACTGATAAATTTAATGGAGGCCTGAGTCTCAGTAGTTTACCCTGAAGCAATACCTGGTTGCAGGAAGGACCATAAACTAAGATTACCTGAGCACCACCCAAGAACAGACCATTCAAAGGACATGCCTAACATTCCAACTGCTGTAGATAGGACCACCTGTCAGTACACACTCACCAGGGCACCCCTAGACAAATGTCAGCCAATCTAGGGCCCTGAACCTCAGAAACACCTCACCCCCACCTTTACTACTATAAAAACCCAACTCTAACTGAGCTCGGGGCTCTCTGTTTATTCCAATGCATTGGACATGCGGAGAGACCGAGTTTGCAAACTTGCATAAAATAAAGGCTCTCTGCTCTTACATATGGGACCCCGGTCTCCTGGTTGGCTTTGGGGGGACTTTGTGGATTTGGGCATAACAGCCGCACATGCAGCAGAGTTAGCACAAGAGGTTTACGGGAGGAGGGGGAGAGCAGAAGAGTCATAAGTAGACAAGAGGAAGAAACAGGAGGAAAAAGAGAGGCGAGGTAGGAGCAAAAGGCAAGAGAGGAAGGAAGAGCACAGAGAAGAATAAGAGGCAAGAGACAAGAGGGGAAAAATAGACAAAGAGGGTGAGCTGTGCCTGGTGGGCACTTTTAACGGGTGTGCATGTCGCTTAGCTGATGATGGAAAGGCACCTGGCAACAGTATGATGTCACTACTTTGGCAGCAGAGGCGGGCTGCTGCTCTGGCAGAAAACTAACAGCCGGCTTTTCTAGCGCTGTGGTCCTGGGCAGACATCCTACCTATGAGCTGTATTTATCTCATCTGGAAAATGGAGATGATATTTAGACTTCATTTGATGTGTCATTTGGGTGATGAAATAAATCATAAATGGAATGCATTTAACCCTGGGTCTGGTATTAAAAGACCCAGATAAATCCAGACCCCCTTGCAGGAAGAGTAGAGCCAAAAATCTAGGTTAGCCAGTTCAGTGACTCTGTTCCAGGAACTGGCTGACCACAAAGTTAGATTATAATCTTGAGAAACGGGGAGTTACCCCCTTGTGATTATCACTGGTATTTTCAGAATTTTCCAATGGCGCCCTCTCTACCCCCTTTGGATTGTGATTTCTTCCCTTAAATGCTCCTTCTCCCAGCTACTCAGGGTCGAACTCCTCTACCCCTGCGTGGGATATGAGTCTCGGCCCCAGCGCGCTGGTTCCTGTCAATAAACCTTATGTGATTGCAGCAAGGACGGTCTCTCATGAGTTCTTGGGGGGTCGTGTTATCCCGAGACTTTAATGAGAGTCTCCCCACTTCGGGGGTCTTTCAGTATCAAGTTATATATAAAAGGAAAATCATGCTAGCTTCTATCAGGCTTTGGGATAGATTCTTAGCACAATACATACATACATACAAACCTAATTTATGATTATCAAGTCATATGTGGGTTTTTATTTCACACAACAACTTGTTAACTCTGCAATCTTCACCATAATTGGATTAGCTCCAAACTTGTTCCTCATCCTCATCCTCCTTCTTCAGTAAATAAGAGGGTGCAAACAGAGCAGATGTTAGACCCAGAGATCAAGTAGCTCAGGGCAATTCTCTCTCATCCCTTCTGCCACAGAACTAAATATATAACTTTACACATCAGTAGAAAAAATGCAGGCCTTTATAACAGGATTGAAGCTAAAAGGTACAGATAGATTCTAAGAAAGCAGAGCTCGAATGAGCCCTGCTCGTTGAGGAGCAAAGTTTTGGAGCTGCTGAGTTCGCGCGTTCCAAATGAGCACAAGCTAGCAGGTGGCTACAGGCGGGAAGGGGCTGGGAGAGGAAGGCGGAGCCAGATCATGCTAGCCTTTTTGACGGGCTACAGAATTTAGGGCTTTGGCGTCTATTGCAATATAAGCCTCCCTGATGACCCCTCCACTAACCGCCTGCATCTTAGTCGCCATATTTGTGAAACCTGTGTTTATGTGGCAGCGGCTGCAATGAAGCTTTGTGTTTGGTGATTACTCGTCTTGCCTAACAGCTGTCTGTTCCTCCGTGTGTTTGGTGATTACTCGTCTTTCCTAACAGCTGTCTGTTCCTCCGTGAACCCTGTTTTCCTAATTTGCTGAGGCTGGTAGGCAGACAAATGGGCTTTGATATGATAAATGGGCCGTGAAAGGGAGAAGAGAAGGCGGACGGTGCTCATTTCCATTCCATCCTGGAATAAAGCATAAAAGGTCCCCAGCTGTGAAAACCCCAGCCGATTAGATGCAGCCCTCGGATTGTCAGCCTGCTGGGGGATCCTCCTGCCGGCCCGTGTGTGAGCGATTTGCAATTTTTATACCTGCCTTTCTCTCAGGGCGCACCAGCACTTTCTAAACATTTGCTGAAACTCGGGGAGGTACAGAGGCTAGGATGCTGTTTTGCAATTAAAAAGTCATTTCAGAAGAACTGTTTTAATACTCTGTCGCGGGCTGCATGACTTTGAGATTCCTCCAGGTCACGTTGTTTACCTGAGCACTGGGCATCTTGGTGATTGCCAGTTCACTGGTTCCTTGTCCATGTTCTGAAGGGGGCTTGAGAGGTTCAATTAGCTGTGTTTGATGCAGCTGTAGCTCCCTAGGTGTAAAAGTCTTGCTTTGGTATTCAAGGGGGACACTGAGGCAGGGTTTGGGGTAAGAGACTTATTAGCAGTTATGAAGACTGAGAGTGTTTGGGTGATGGCCTTTAGGACTGTACATTTCTTTTTTCTTAATTTAAAAATAAGACCGCTCAGCCTGGTTTCACTGAATGCAGAAGCACATACAAAACACAGACATACAAATATGCATGCGCATGCGGGCGCGCGCACCCCCCCCCCCGCACACACAGAGGAGCAAAGGATGTAAAGAAACAGAGTTCTTAAATCCCGTCCTAGAATCCAAGTGTGTCTGAAAAATCAGAAATTTTCAATACCACTTGCCTAGGGATGGCGCCGCCTACAATGGACTGAGCCCTTCCACAGTCAAGACAGTCCCTTCCCCCCTCCCCCCCCATGGCCATAGCTGGTGGCACTGTATAGAAGGGGCTGTAGAAAATTGGAGGTGGGGGGCATGGCTGGTGGAGGTGAGTCACTGGGGAAGGGCCTCTGAGCTTCCTGATGATCTAAGGTGTGATGGCCTCTGTAGGAAGTTTCTGCCACCACAAGCAGGTCTCCAGCTGTCATTGTCTTCCCCATCATAATGCACTACAGCCTTTCAATCATCAGACAAAATAAGGCTTCCAAAATGTGGCTTCTCTCAGGTATTTCATCACAGCACAGAGGAAGTTAACAGGACAATGTCATGGCCGTCATCTGTTTCCCTCATCTGTCCTCTTCTCTGCTTTTTCTGGTGCTAGAGGAATTCAGTTCCCTATGGTGGAAGGTCGCCATTTTCTTGCCAACTGCTGGCAAGAGTCCCTATTAGCGATTACAGGCATCCCAGTCACAATATGACTTTTTGTTTTCTTTAAGCCAGCAGGACCATAGCTCTGACCTTTGGTCTACTCATAAAGGCCCCATGACTAGGTCAGACACACCTTGAATAATGTTCTTTTTAATTAAAGTCTTCCGACCAATAAGCTAACATTCCATGTTCTAGAAAGATTAGGAAGACATAGGCGCATAGTACTGAGGTACAGGAATTTTTAGCCCCTACCCACTCTGGGCCCCAACAAGTAAGCCCTTCTCTTAGTTCAGAAGTTGAATCCCATTATAACATCAGCTCAGGTCCAAGATTCTGAGTCTCAGATCTCTTATCCAGATTGTATTCACCATACCACATGCTTCTTCTTTGGTTTGGCCCACACCTAAGGGCAAGACTTCACACAGTTGTGTGCAGACTGGAGCAGGACTCTTGGCACTATCAGCATGCATATCATCAGAGCATGTAGCTAGTTATGACTTCATAAGTGAATAAGAAGTTGTTTTTGCCTGTCGCACTCACATCTTGGAACGTTTGACCATTTATAATACACGCTGACAGCCAAACATTCAATTCGCATCTTTAATGTGATTGGATTTCTGGCTTCCTGCTTGCCAAGACATTCCTGAGAGAATTAGTGTTACCACAGGAGGGGTTCCCTGTGGATGCCTTTGGAATGAGGGAACTAATAGCATTGCACCTGTCCAAAGTGTGACGATGGGGCCCGCTGCATCCTGACAGGAGCGCCTGTCCTCTTCTAAGCAGGGGAAGGGAAACCCTGAATTTGTAGGTTTTTGGGAATGGTGACTGTAGCTGTAGCTGTCCCGTCTCTTCTGTCCCTGCACACCTGCCTCACGTAGAGGATGGTATACTGCAGTTGTCATTTCTCTTGTTTCCCAGGGATGCCTCTTTTCTCTCCCATGCAAGATTTCAAGGGGAAGGTGGAGAAGTCTTTAGGACTGTTTGCATTTTTCTCTTATGTTTGAATCTCTTATTCCAGTTAAAGGTCATTCGCCTAAGGGAGAGAAGTCTATTTCACACTCTATTGAAACCAGGCAAATAGTCTTTGATCATATTAATAGAGTTATAGATTAGATTTAAAGAAGGAACAACTTTGCTACTTCCTAATTCTTTACTACATTTTATGAACTTCTAACATTCTATTAAATAGTCTGGAACATCATTATATTTAGTTGCTTTTCAATACTAGGTCTGTAATCATATATATAAATTCACATATTAAGATTAAGGTTTTTCAGATAAAGCAATATTACAGATCTTTCTAGGGAACCTGGAGGGTCAGGGATCATTAAAGTACAAAACAGAAATAACTCTAAGTACTATCACATAGAAATGATTACTCTGTATTTTCCTATAATTTTTGAATAGCTTATTTTAACTCATGCGTAGATCAAAAAGTATTTCCCTACACACAGAGTGCAAGGTGCTAAAATATACACCATGTTGCATCTTGCTTTGACAGGAAAAGTCTATGTATCAAACTCTTTTCTCCAGGCCAACTCTTTTCAAAACATATTTGAAATTGTCAGATGAAGATTGCATTTTGGGTAGGTGGCCGTTTTGAGTTCCTCTTTCTCTACTTATTTATTTTGATAACCACGTACATGTATGGGATTTATTGTGAACACTCTCACCATGACTTTCTCTTACCCCGTCCCACTCCTCAGTCTCCCTTCCTCTCACCACGCCCCTGCTCCTACCCTCATAACACAGTCGCCATGTGTCTGTGACTTTGACGGCCATGCCTAGAAGAAAGACAGCAGAACTTCTCAAGTCTCGTTGGCTTTGATAAAACCTGAGCCGGAAAGGAAAGGTGATGGGTAGGTGAATTTCAACTTTACGCACCAGAAAATGTGCTGTCAGGCATGTTGGCGAAAGTAAACTTGTTAGTCTTAATTGTTCCTCATTTCCTCTGTCCTCATCATGTGCAAATGGCTGATGCTGCTAAGAGTCCCACAGCTGATCCTCTGATCCTGCTAAGGTTGGTGGACGCTGAGGACAGGTGCTGCAGTCTTTCTTGTCCCCAGTCCCCAAAACTGATTATGTTAAGCTAGGTGGATGCTGAGGACAGGTGTTGCAGTCTTTCCCTTCCCCAGCCCCCACAGCTGATCAAGCTAAGGCTGGTGTACCCCGAGGACGGGTGCTGCAATCTTACCCGTCCCCAGCCTCTCATAATGAAAATCAAATCTAAAGCAAGACTCCTTCTTACCCTAGTCAGAATTGCCATCATTTAGACGATAAATGCTGATGAGGACATGGGGCTCACAAGCTTTATTTGCTAGTAGTAGGAATGTAAACCAATCCTGTCACTATGGATGACAATATGGAGGTTTCTCAAAAAAATTAAAAATGGAACTACTATATGAACTAGCTGTACCTTTCCAGGGTATATAGCTTTAAATAATCAAGCCAGTATAGACAAAACCACACATGTGCCCCTGTGAGTGCTGTTCTTGAGATACATCCTCAACCATCTCTCCAGCTACTGTGAGCTCTAAGCTGCCATCGTCTTCCCATGTGCAGAACAACAGAGTGTTGATGTCTTTCCTGATGTCTCAAATGTCCCTATATCTCAATGTGCCCTGTCCCTCAGATGGCAAAGGGATCCTCTTACAAATGAATTGCCATACTCTTCCACCTCAGGTTCTTTGCCTGTGTTGTGCTGTTGCCACAGGCGGGATTTCCCTTCCCCGATTTCCATTGTGTAGAGACCCCTCTATTGTCTACAACTCAGGTGGTGACATTCCCTCTGTCCACTTTTCTTTGCTGCTGTGGTGGCTGTTTTTTTATGTCAGCTTGACACAAGCTAAAGTGATCTGAGGGAAGGAGCCTCAACTGAGAGAATGCCTCAATACGATCAGGCTGTAGGCAAGAATGTTAAGTTGGGAGCATAGACCCCAGCCCCTTACATCTACCTAGCTCCCAGGCCTGAGAGTTGTATTGGTCTGGACTCCAAATCCAAGCATGCCAGGTCCTGACCCCTCCCTGGGGCAGGGGGTGTCAGGACCACTCTCACAGGGTACTTAAGTGAACTCCCAAAAGAGGAACACTTTGTCTCTTTTCCTTCCTCCTGGTGGTTGCATTCGTGCCTCCTTGGAGCCACCTGAGAGTGCAGGAATCCCATTAAACCTGGATATTTCTTAATTTGGCTTGTTTTGATTTGGCTTGATTTGGATTTTTGTGTCGGCAGAGTGCTCGCGTAAGGAAAAATTCCTAACAAAGACTACAAGGCATTTTCTAATTAGTGATTGATGGGGGATGGCCCAGCCAATTGTGGATGGTGCCATCCCCGGGTTGGTGGTCCTTGGTTCTATGAGAAAGCAGGCTGAGCAAGCCAGTAGGTAGGACCCCTCCATGACCTCTGCATCAGCTCCTACTCCAGGTTTCTCCCCAGTTTGAGTGCCTGTTATGACTTCCTTTGGTGATGAACAGTGATGTGGAAGTTTAAATTAAATAAACCTTTTCCTTCCCATATTGCTCTTTGGGTCATGGTGTTTCATTATAGCAATGGAAATCCTAACTAAGACAACTGCCCTGTGTCAGAGCTGATGACCTGGTTTCTCCCTAGTCTGTACCACTCGGTATGAGTAGATAACAAAGATAGAAGCTCTCATCTTTACCACTTAATTTGGGACAGATCATGAAACCGTGAACTAAGCAGGTTCCAATATTAGTCTTTTTTTTTTTTTTTTGCTGATGTGATATATTGCCACAAATGAATGTCTTTTGTTTTTGTTTTGAGACAGGGTTTCCCTGTAGCTTTGGAGCCTGTCTTGGAAGTAGCTCTGTAGACCGGGCTGGCTTCGAACTCACAGAGATCTGCCTGCCTCTGCTTGTGCCAGGATTAAAGGCATGCACCACCATTGCCTGGCACAAATGAGTGTCTTTAAACAATGCACTTTTATTCTCATACAACTCTGAAGGCAGACATTCAGAAAGGATCTCGCTGGGCTAGAAGGAATGTGCACTGGCAGGTGCTAGGGGCTCTGTGTCTGGGAGAATTTCTTTTCTTGCTTTTCTCATGAAAGCATCTCACATGTGACCTTTGAGTTGAATCTAGGCTAAGGTGGTAATGAACGTGGCTCAACAAAAAATATTTAACTCATTAAAACATTATGTATTTGTGATTATTGTTGTGTGTGTGTGTGTTCTTATGCCTGTGCTTGCACATACATGTGGAGGTCAGAGGATAACTTATCTATCATGTCCAGGATTGATCTTAAGTCATCAGGCTGGGCAGCAAGAACCTTTACCTGCTGAGCCACCTCTCCTACCTGAATGTGTGATCAAATTACAAATACGGGTGAGCACGTGTGTGTGTGTGTGTGTGTGTTTGTGTGTGTGTGTGTGTGTGCAATATATTAATTCTTAAGCCTGAACTTTGTAGTTGACAACACTGGTGGTGTCTAAATATTAGGACACCCTGACAGTGGCTTCCCCAGTGCCTTGACCTGGGTCACCTTCCTCCATCTTTAAAGCTAGGCACTTATCTCTGTATACCTTTGTTTCATGGTCGTATCAACTTCCGACTTTCTTTTCATCTTTTCTTTCATTTTTAAGGGCCTCTGGGAGTACACTGATCTCTCTTGGATAATCCAGGCTAATCTTTCCAGTTTAAAGCCAATGGATTAGTGTTCTGAATTCCACATGCCATTCTTTGTCCCTTTGGGGACATGCAATTAAACAGACAAATTCAGGGGATTAGGAAGTGGACATCCAGGGAGCCCATTATTTTGCATTAATAAATATTTATGGAATTTTGAATACAGAAATGGCCAACTAGCTTGGAACTTCTTTGTGGGCAAATGCCTATACTTGCTTTTCTCTCTACATCATTTTGTGCCTTCTGCAGCCTGGCCAATCTTCAGGTTCAGTAATTACTCTGATGGGCAAATGCAGCTTCCCAGAGGAGGAGAGAAGACTCATGGGTAAGTTCCTCCTTTAATTATCAGTCTCCAAAGAGGATGTGGAGACTCTTACGGTACTAGGTGAAGAGGGTCTTTGGGATCTAATTAAATATCTAATATTCTTCACAAGGCCTGAGATTTATAGTTGGAGCCACTGTAATTGGTAAGTCTCTCTTAGAGTGATAAATGTAAGCATTCTAAATGTGTGCACCTCAGGTGATACCTGCCAGCGTGATTAATTTCTAGGAGATTAATACGGGGAAGCTGAAGGCCGTGTTTTGCAATCAAGTAGAGAGCGTTTGCGTCAGCTTGGATTCCAGCGGCAGAACCAGAAAGTAAAATATGAAGATAGAGATTTCATAAGACCTGCAGGAATGGTGGGGCCTCACGGTTGAATGACATGCAGTATGCTTGTCGGGAAAAGCTGCAGATATCCAGCATCCTATAATTTTACGTCACCCCAGGGTAAACACAACCAAGACACTTGGCACCACAAAATGCATTTTTCTTCTCTGATAAGGCCCCAGGTTTATCTGTTATATCGCAGGCTATTTTTAGTGATTACGCTTTAAAATCTTGAGGAGCCTATCACCTCTTACCACGCTCAAGTATAGGGTTGCTATGCAACGGGACCATCTCCCTGGTGGTCCTCACAGTCTTTTCTCACAGACATTCAGAGAACTGGACCTTGGCTGAAAACAAACAATCGAACCAAAGCTGCTCATGCAAGAAAGAGCAATGACTTTGAAATCTCACCCGCCAGGATCCTTGCTTCTGTTGTTGGGCTTGAGGCCCTGGGCACTTTTATCTTCCTGGATTTCAGATTTACCATGGGTAAAATGAAAAAGATGCCAGTGATAGATATCTCATAAGGTAACTATGAGAAGAAATGCTAATGTGTAGATCCAAGTTCAGTCCTTAAACGGTGGTTCCACAAAGCACTGTTTTATTCTTATTTTGCATGAAATGGGTATTACCCAGTCATGTAGGAAATTGGTGTAGGAGGGTCTTCTGTATTTGTGTTACTTTCATTGGTTAAATAAAGAAAACTGCCTTGGCCTTTTGATAGGGCAGCCCTTAGGTGGGTGAAGTAGACAGAACGGGAATGCTGTGAGAGAGAAGGCAGTGGGGCAGACGCCATGCTTCTCCTGCCTGAGATGGATGTAGGTTGGAATCTTCCCGGTAAGCCATGACCCCATAGTGATACACAGATTACTAGATATGGGTTAGTTTAAGATGTGAGAGTTAGCCAAGAAGAGGCTAGAGCTTATGGGCCGGGCAGTGTTTAAATGAATAGAGTTTCTGTGTAATTATTTCGGGTATAAGCTAACCAGGCGCCGGGAACGCAGCCCGCGCCTCTTGCAACAGGAAATGAAGGGAATTCTGTTAACAGGTCTGTCCTTCTTCACCTCTTGTGTTATTAGAATGGGTCACATGGTACAGCAACAGCATTAGCAATTAATATCTGTAAGCACTTAGTAAGCACTGATGCCCATGCTGAGCCATTGTTTCATTAAGGCTCCCTAGCTTTGTTCTCTGAACACACTGGAGATGTGATGTCCCACGTTGCTCTGAAAGTCGGACAGGTCCAGGTGCTTCTGTGTATGTTTTGGTGCAATCATTACCGAGGCCTGGGACACTCCTTTGAGGACCATGGGAGATCTGTAAGTCTGGGCTAGGACTGACGGTCGCATGCAGCTGCCTGGGAATGAGAATCTAGTTATCTGCAGATCTCATCTGTGTGATATTTGGCAACAGTGATGCGTTTATCGGCAGTTTGTGGTGGGTTCACATGCGCCCTTTGCCCTTTGTCGGTTGGAGTACTTAATATTCACATGTGAGAGGTGCTGTCATCAGGCAGAAGGCCATGCTCAGTCGTTGTAGGACAGACTCTGTAAATGGTCGTGCTTAGTTCGAGTCCACCTTCCTGACATCCCTTCCATTTGCAGTCACAGAAATGCCATTCCAAAATGTACACATACTTCAAATCATCCCTGTAATCCATACAATATATACAATTTTAATTGGTTAATTAAAAATGGAAGTTTTTAGCTAGGCATGGTGCTGCACACCTGTAATCCTAGCACTTGGCAAACAGAAGCATTGCTGTAAATTGTAGGTCAGCCTGGGCTACATGGTAACATACTATCTCAATAAAATCAAAAATAAAAATAAAGGATTTGAAAGGCAATTTGTACAATAACAGTTTAATCTTGAGGTTATTCTTTACAAATACGGTTTTGTCTTTATTTTTGAGACATGGTCTTACTATGTAGCTTTGGTTGTCTTGGAAAACACTGTGTAGACCAAATTGGCTTTGAACTCACAGAGATCCACCTACCTCTGCCTCCTGAGTGCTGGGATTTAAGGTGTGCACCACCATCCCTGGCCCTGAAAATATGATTTCATGGCCTTCAGACCTAATGTGCTACACTGTTTTTAAAACAGCATCTTCCCTACTCTGTGGAGCTTGTGCTTAGCCAACAGATAGAGTATCTAAGACCCAGAGAGGCAGAGTGGCTTGTTTCTCACAGCGCCAGAAAGTAAAAGCTTAGTCCTTACATTTCTCTTCAATCCTTACCTCTTTTCCTCCCTTCCTCTCTCCACCCTTCCCCCTCCACATGCAGCTCAGGTCTTTATGCTTGCTGGGCTAAAGGCAGCATAAATCACACTCTCCTCGTCTTTGGATTGGCTTACAGGAGCTGCAATCTGGTTGGTTGTTGTGGATGCATGAGCTGGCAGACCGCAATGCTCTTGGCAGGCTCCTAGTGAAAGGTTCAGTCCTTTGGAGTTCATGGTAGGTACTGACTCACCCAAAGGAATAATCCTCTTCGCACACATGTCGTACAGGATGAAGAACGCATTCAAATATGTGACGGAGCAAACATCAGCCCTTAAGTCCATCTTATGGGGAGTTGTAAACTCCAGAACCTGTGTCCCAGATGGGTAGCAGCAGTGGGTACAGCCAGTCTGTCACACTGTTTTAAGGACACTCTTCATGTGCCAGTGATGAACTTAGAGTCTCTGGTGCATAGACTCATGTTCTCTTCATCACTTTGGCGGAAATAGGGGGCCCACACACTCTTGGCTTCTCATATTTTCTTTCTTTACAGCTAGTTGGAAAAGTTGGTAGTTCTCTACTGTAAGAGGACAAGTAACGTGAATATAAATGTCATTTCTCAGTATCGGGACAGTAGGGCAGTCTAAAAACATGGCGTTCAAAGTATACTGGGTTTCTAAGACCTACTAGATAGAGAACAGCTACAATGGCTGTATCCATGAAGACGGTCGTTATAGAAGCCCACAGTCTCTGACATTCTTTTCAGGAAGAGCTGGAAATACCTAATTTGGTTGGCAGTCTCTTGACTTTGAAAGTCTTGGCTCTGTTCATTTTCTGCATTTCTTTGCTTAGTACTGTGCAGCCACAGAAAGCATGTCTGCGGGCCAGTCCTTTCAGTGGTCATGCCGGCCTGAGGTTTTTGATCTAGCCCAGCTACCTGACTTTGCAGGGAGGGGACAGCCGGGGAAAATGAATGCCTGTTTGCAGGTGACAGTGAGCAGGAGAGTTGAGATTGAAGCCAGCTTCCTGTTTTGAGTTTCTTTCTACTCCTATCCCAAGTTGCTGTTCCATTAATTCCAATTTCCTTCGGGGTGGGGGGGGGCATGCACGCACACGGGCGTGCATGCATGCACTGAAGCCAGAGGACTTCCGGTATCATTTCTCAAGTGCCATTCACTTGATTAGTATTTATTAATACTATTATTTAATAGTATTATTACTATTATTTTATATTTTATTATTCCATGCGTATGGGTATTTTGCCTATTTGGACTGTCTCTGCACCAGGTGTGTGCTTGGTGCCCACACAGGCCATAAGAGGGCATCAGATCCCTTGGAACTGGAGTTACAGATGATTATGAACTTCCATGTAGATGCTGGGAATCACACTCAGGTTCTTTTTTGAATGGCATCCACTGCCATCTCTCTCCAGCCTCTATTAGTGTTGCTGTTGTTGTTATTTTTAATTATTATTATTTCAAGACAAAATCTTTCATTGGCATGGAGCTAGCCTAGATGCCCAAAGGACCCATCTATTCCTACTGTCTATTGAAGGGATCACAAGCACATGCTACCACCATGTCTGCTTTTTAAAAATGCTTAAAAAAACAAAACAAAACAAAATATTGGTTCAGGGTTTTGAACTTGGGTCCTTATGCTCGTAAAGCAAGCATTGTACTGACTGAGCTTCTCTCTAGCCTTCTCTAGTCACCTTGGCTTTGCATTGAGGAAAAGCCACATACTCGGATTTAAGCACCATGGAAAGGAAAGTGAACATGAAATATGTGTCCGTTAAGTGCCAAAGGCTCAAGGATTTCTTTCTTGGGTAATATTCAAGGGCTTAGTAATCACACTGTCTCTGGCAGCAAGAACAGACACTCAGATTCTCCAGTATAACCCTCCTCCATCTCTAGCACAATGTGTGACTCTCATCGGATAGTATGTTTTAGGATGTACTGTGTTCCCCAGAGCAGTAGGCCATGCATGGGTCAACCATTCTCTACAACATCCTATACCAGATCCATCCAAATACAATAGTTTGAGTTGTCCCAAACCAGAAGTTACTGCTGCAAGATTTCATTATAATTTAATACTCACAAGGCAGCTCTGTGGCTGGATAAAATCCACAGCAATGGGAAGGATTTGCTAGCATTTTGGTTTGGGGCTTTAATGGGGTCCATTGAATTAATGGAGTAAGCCTATCTCCCTTTGAGGATACTCAGAACGTGATGTATTGATTTTCCATATTTTTGCACAATGCTTCTGGCCAGGCTATCAGTCCTAGAGGGATAAACAACAAAAAAGTGAGGATTATAGAATATTCTTCTCAAATGTCAAAATGAGCAAGAAGAATTTGTACAAGAACTGAGGAGACAGAGAGAGGACCCAGGGATACTGTCCTAAGAGGTGAAGAATGTGCTACCCATGTGACTCAAACTGATGAGAAAATGTGCAACGCTCCTCTGTTATAACCGTTAGTGAAGGTGTCTTACTATCAGAAAAGGTTTAAATGTAAGATTTCTGAAAGCAAGACAGTGTGTATCCTTTTCCACCAATCCACTCCCAGTCCTCAGCCTAGGACCTCGTACTCAGTAAATATTCAAGGTGCGCCCTAAGTCTTTATCGTCGAATTTTCAATGGATCGCTGTTTTAGGTGCAGTGGTGACCAAGGCTGAGAAAAGGGGCTCGTATTTACAGCTAGGTGCTTTTATTATTTTCTTTCTGCAGCTGAAAATAATGATGGCTGGGAAGGTTGCTAAGGTCAGCATGGTCACAAAGTTGCTAACCAGCCTGGCAGAAGTGAAAACTCTCTAAGGAGATGCCTGTGTCTCCCAACCTATCAGACCATTGAAAGTGTGGAACCCAGGCATTTCATGCTGGAAGAAGGCAAGGACCCCAGCTGAAGGGAAAGCTTGTCTCTTGGAAGGAGATTTCACACATTTCTAACGACAGATCGGATCATCTCACAGGGTGAGAATGAAGTCCAGACAAGGATGGGTCTGTGGTGGGTGAGACTGGACTGCTTAGATGTGCATATCCCTGTGTTGGGGAATATTATTTTAAGGTGTGTTACTTTTGTTTATGCTGCATTTGTTTAACTCTGCGAAGCTGTTATTCTTTGCTTGTCTAAAACACCTGATGGTCTAATACAGAGATGAACGACCAATAGCAAAGCAGGAGCAAGGATAGGCGGGGCTGGCAGGCAGAGAGTATAAATAGAGGGAGCCATGCGGATGAAGAGGAGCAAGAGAGCAAGGAGAGGACCACCCAGCTGCACAGCAAGCCTTGGAGAAAGAAGTAAAGTATATAGAAATAGAGAAAGATAAAAGCCCAGAAGCAAAAGGTAGTCAGGATAATTTAAGAAAAGCTGGCAAGAAACAAGCCAAATTAAGGTTGGGCATTCTTAACTAAGGAAAAGCCTCTGTGTGTATTTATTTGGGAGCCGAGTGGCACCCCCCCCCCAAAAAAAAGAATAAAACATCACACAACATCCTTGGTCCTCCATTTAAACATTCATCTCACCTCAGGACCCAAAAATGAAGTTTCCTGAGGTCTCATGATTCTTCTTCTCAGTGTGGACACATTGAAGAAATCTCCATTTCCCTCTTTCCATTGATAATTTTACCCTATAACTGGCTTACCAAGGACAGAGAGCCAGACCTAACTTGGGGGCACAGGCTGTGACCTTCCTCAATTTCCATAACAGAATGAGAAGAGAACAGAGTAGGTAGGCTGACCCTATTCTCACAGCCCATGCTGTCATCCCTGGGCTCCTTCCTTCTGCCGAGGAAGCTAGAATGCATAAGTGAATGGATGTCTCACGAGTTCCTGGATCTGGTACCCTGACATTTTATCCAGATAGCACAGATCTGTTCGAATTTAATTGCCATTGCTTGGGAAAGGAGAGCTGGTACCATACTGGCTATGATCTCAGAATCAATGGTGGAGGGATTTTTCAAGAGCTTAACTTCCTGACCTTGAAATACAATCCTGACCTTACTTAGAGTTCATTGTTTGGCTTTAGGAAGTAGCTCAAATGCCCAACTCTCAGATTCTATCTAAAATGCGAAATCATTTCTATGGAGGTTTTGATGGTAAAATGAGATATTTACAAAGTTCTTAGCTCTGGGCCTTGTGCCTAGAAAGCATCTGTTTTACATCTATAATGGTCTAAAGTTCACTCCAAGGATGGAGAAGAGAGAAATGGGTGAGTCCTGGGAACAAATTCCCTCACCATTCTTTGGGAGATGCTGACTGAGAAAATGTGGATGCATGGGTCTTCCAGTTTCAGCTCTGGAATTCGGGCAGTTGTTTCTGCTCCTTCCTTTCAGGAACTTCCTGATGTTCTTCTGTGTTTAAGGTTCTTTGACTTGGAAATTATGGAGCTGCAAAGGATTTCCTAGCTGAGTGAGAAACCGTGGAGGGAGACACTCTAGCCCCCGTGGCTGCTGCTGCACTAGGTTCGATAAAGTGCCTACACAGTATCTTCCAACACAGCAAGTTGAAGATGGTGTCTTCCGAGGAAGTAACATGTGAGTACTGTCCAGTTGGATGTGAAGTGATAGGAGCTCAGGTGGGAGCTGCAACGGCCCAGGATAGACCTGGAGGGGGGACAATGGTATCAGAGGGGAAAGATGGAGAGAACATTGAGGTCGCCAGAGATTCCTAGTGGGGAGAGTCTGGAGTCCTTGTAATATATGGAACTGAGAAGAGGTAGAAGAAGGAATTGTTGCCCACACTTCTCCAGGTCTGGCCTCTGGTTTCACCATCTGGATGGTGATAGCATTTCCCGAGCTTGTGAACTCCGAAGGCGAAGAGAAAGCAGGATAGAGTACCTGAGGTCAGCTTGGATACACAAGATTTTTGATATCTAATGGAAATGCCAACATGGATATCCCTATTCAGAAAAGGTATAACACTCAAATGCAGGCCTGAGAATATAAATTCTGATGTATGCTGACTACAGACTCAAGTAAAGCTGTGGGCCTGGCGAGAGCACCTAGAAGGGGGATGCCAAAGTGACAGAGCAGAGTTTATCAGACTCCACACTGAGTGTTCTGGGCTGGCTAGTTCTATACTGCAAGGCTGATCTGTGTGCTACTGGGGTATTCAGTAGCAGAACTGACCTCTGGCCTACAAGATTCTAGGAGCACTTTGTACCACAAATTGACAACCAAGGTATTTCCAGATGTTTCCAACGGTGCCTCCAGCTGTAAAGCTGCCCCGATTTGAGAATCACCAGCACAAAATATCTGTGACCTCAGTTTGTGGTGCTTATTCTGACTTTGGCTCTGTCCCTGCCCAGCTGAGACCCAGGTGGGTGAGGTACCAAAAGCCTCTTTGTCTCCCCTTCCCCTTCTGTCTATTGAGGACAGAAGACAGCATGAGTTGGGCCATCGTTTTGTGTAGCAAGATGAATATGAAAACTTGAGAAAATTGCTTGGAAATGTGTCTGGCTCACAAGATGTGTTTGTTGTTACATCACTGGTGATTCTCTCATTGAGAAAAGGATGGGGTGTAGGAGTGAGCCTTGCGAAATGCCATCATCCAAGATTGAATGGAACAGGAGGAGACAGAGCAGGGACAAGCAGCTGGAGCTGAGGAAGGGATATGCAGTGGGGGTGACATCATAGGATGGGGGAGAGTGAGCCTGTGGGTACAGGGTACTGTAGAGGCAGTTTGAATCTTTGGGGTGCCCTTAGCTGATACTCTCCTAGCTCGACACACCTGAAGGCCTGGAAGAGAAAATGCAGTCTGTTTCATCAGGATGAAGCGCATTGGAAATACATTGTTTAATTAGAGTCGAGGGTCGTCTCGGAGCAATTTGTTTTATAGTACCCTCAAGAGACATTTCAGTAGAGTCCTCTCTTGTACCCAGGCAGATAGTCATGGGGAAACAGTGTCACCTAAGGATGTGTTGTGAGGCCCGAGAAGCCAGTAACCATGCAGGCAGATACTGTGTTGTAGCTCTGTGCTCTGTCCTGTGTACAAGGCAAAAGAGGTGTGGTTAATGCATGATGGTCATGTGTGTTTGCCGGAAAAGTTATTTGTGTAGTTCAGCACGTTTGTTACCAAGGGAAACAAATAAGCCCTTTGGTGCTGGTTAGTCTCAGCCATTAACCTGACTGTCTCTGGAATCAATGAAAAGGCAGGTCAATGAACACTCCTATGAGGAATTTTCTTGATCTGGTTATTTGGAGTGGGAACACCCACTGTGATAGTTTGGAGGTAATTGACCCTCATAATCTCAAAAGCTCATAGGGAGTAGCACAATTAGGAGGTGTGGTGTTGTTGGAGTCAGTATGACCTTATTAGAGGAAATGCCTTGTGTTACTGTGGGGATGGGCTTTGAGGTTTTCTATGGTCAGGATACCACCCAGTGTCTCAGTCAACTTCCTGCTGCCTGCAAGATGTAGGACTCTCGACTCTTCCTCCAGCACCACATCTGCCTGCAGGTTACCATGCATCCCCCACTTGCCATGATGATAATGGACTGAACCTCTGAAACTGTAAGGTACCACCTCAATTAAATGTTTTCTTTATAAGAGTTGCTGTGGTCATGGTGTCTCTTCACAACAACAGACACCAAACTAAGACACCCACCCTAAGTGTGTGCTGATGGTAGCCTGGATAAAAGAGATGAAAGGAGGAGACTTTTTGCTTTTTGCCTGCCTTTCTTCACTCTTATTGGCAAATTCACCTACTTTGTTGCTGCTTCTACTGCTGCATTCTGTTATTGATATTAGAACCCAGCTTCAGACTTCCCATGTGGATTGAAGACCAGAAGTTTGTCAGAACCCTCCAGACCTATAGTGCAAGATTGGGACCACGGAGGCATCCAGTCTCAGAGTCTGAGAAACATCTGCATTCTTGATCTCTCTGCTGTGAGACAGTCATTGTTAGACAAGTCAGACTAGTATTTAAATCATTTCTAAAACCCTCTTTTAGTACATATTTATTCTATTCCTTCTGTTCCTCAAGAAAACCCCAATGCACCCCTCTACCTCACTTCCATCTCAAATGATCTGACACATTTCCTGGCAATTCTCAACTTCTAGAGAATACTTATAGCAAAATTAGTGGATGTGGGTGGAAGAAACAAGATCCCTGAGAGCATGATCCCTTTCCTCCCTCCCTTGTTCCACCCTCCCCATGCCTTTCCTATTAGTGACATAGCTTATCTTTTTTAAAAAATGTATTTATTTCATATGCATTGGTGTTTTGCCTTCATATATGTCTGTGTGAGGGTGTTGGATCCTGTGGAACTAGAGTCACACACAGTTGTGAGCTGCCATGTGGGTGCTGGGAATCGAACCCTGGTCCTCTGGAAGAGCAGTCAGAGCGCTTAACTGCTGAGGCATCTCTCCAGCCCCGACATAGCTTATCTTTCTCACGGTTCAGACACCGAGCTGAGTGGTAGGAGTAGAGCAGAGAGCAAAAGAGAGCCTTGGCCAGATGACCCATTGGTTTGTTTGTTGATTTGTTTCTTGAAGCCCAAGGGCCATTTTATTAGGGTTTGAGAGAAAAATAACAGGACAGGCAGCTGTAAATGTTGGCAGCTGTTGGGAAGAAAAAGATGGGTAAGAAGAAGGGAGAAAGGCATATCTTTTTGAGTTGTGGTCCAAGAAAGAGACCGGGTTCAGCAGTGAGAGGGTTATAAGCAGTTGCATTAAGTGGGTGTGTATGTGATGTGGAAGGTATTCAGAGGAAGGATGGGGAGGCCTTGAAGGTCATCAGGACAAGCATGCTTAGAATTTTTACCAGAACCCAAAAGAAGATAAGGAACATTTTGTGATCTGCCGTCTCCGTGTGACTACTGCTGGCGTTTAGGCACCCTCAGTAACTCGTGATGGCACCCTCTTCTTCAGGCTTTGGGAACAATAACACCCTCTGCTTCCCCTCTGAAGTGCCTTGAGACACTACGGATGTTGCTCTTGTGTTTGCCCTGCGTGTCTCTTCTCTGAAAGACCCGGAAGTTTTGTTAAAACATCCCTTTCCACTGACTTTCAGTGGACGATGACATTGATTCCTACAGATCCCTTTGAGGAGTGCTTCAAATCAGAGCCGCGGTAGGCGTGAAGGGACGGGATGAAATGAAAGGCTGCCTTTGCTGTGTGATTCATTGGAAAAATTGTCCTTTCACCCAGTAAACACTCATTAAATGTCTGTTAGAAAGGATGAGTAAGATGAGCTTGGGACTATTGGTTCCCATCCTTGTTTGAAAGTCTGGAAATGACAGCTGATTATAACTGAAGTAGAATGTGTACTAAGAATAACAGGTGGAGCACAAAGCGGAAGTTAATTCTACCCATTAATTGTGACTGAGGAGGGGCTGGGTATGGCGACGTGGGCCTGTGTTGTTGATGCCTGGATGATATAGTGAGCCGCTATCTCCGTCGTGCAAACAAGACAAGACAAAACGAAAGATGGAGACTTCGTGGGATAATGAGAACTGAGCTGAGTTGCCAAGTCTACACAGTGAGTCCCTGGGTGGAAAGGACAAAGGTTCTTCAGTCATAAAGAGACAGGACTAGGGAGATGGCTCAGTCCATAAAGGACCTGAGTGTGGACCCCAGCACCAACATAAAAAGCAGAGCCTGGTGGCCCACACCCATAACAAGAGATGGGAGGATCCCCAAGGTTTGATGGATAACCAGCCTAGCAAATCAGTGAGCTCCAGGTTCAGTGAGAGTCCTGCCTAGAAAAGTAAGTAGGGAGTGATTGGGGAAGACCTCTGATATTGCCAGGCCGCCATGTGCACATGCGTGCATGTACACACTCATGAAGACACATACACAAATAAAGAGTATGAATAAAGGCCCGTGAGCATGAAGAAGGATGGTAGTTCCTAGTTAGCTGAGTCATTTTAAACGTGATGCTTAGCAGCATTAGTGGAAGTGGGAAGCCCAGGGTGGACTGGTCTACACTGGGTATCTCAGATACCCCCAGCAGCCTGCAAGCTCACTTACAGGTCTGTTTCTAAACCCCAGCTTTAGTCATCAAACTATCATTTTTTCATTGCACAATACCAAGTACAACTATATACATAATCCTGTAATACGATTTACCCAAGGTTGCCTATTTTCTTTAAACTGACTCGTACTTAAACATATTTAAGAGGATTTTAGACAGTATGCTAAAGAAACTCTAAAGTTCGATTGAAATCTAGTCTGATATGTTAAATTATACGTTCATTTGTTTGGCTCGAGGCAGGGTTCCCCCTTGTCACCCCAGCTGACCTTAGACTCAGGATCCTCCTTCTTTAGCATCCCACATGCTTGGGTTACAGCTTGTGCACCACCAGACATGCCTTCTTCTATGTGGCTTGATCTTGCCATGGGCTTAAGTTACATTTTCTCACCGTGCAGTCAAATAAGTGGGGGGTTTGTCCCAGAATCCCTTGGTGATACAAGGTCTCTTGTACACCATCCTATTTTTGTTTAACCCATGCTCATCTTCCGGATGCCTTAACTCATCTTTGGAATATTTACAATATCTGATCCAATGTAAATGCTGCAAGCATACTCATCATTGTATAATACTTAGAGAATAATAACAAAACAATGACAACAGTCATTGTGTGTTTGCTAAGACCACAATTTTTTTCTGAATATTTTCAATTCCTTGTTGGTTGACTCCACAGGTACAGAAGCAGTGGCCATGTGTTAAATAAACAATTGGCTATTGAAACATAGGGAGTATGCGCACAGCCACATTGCCCCTTCTGTTTATGCCTCACTGTTGGCAAAGCTGCAGGTGAAGGAAGGAAACAAGGATGGGAGCAGGCGGCTGTGTGATATTATCACACCTGTGTGGGAGATGCAACCCTCAAGTGGCAGTGTGAAGAGGCTCCCAGAAGGGGAATTAGATGGCTCTCCGTTCATTATCAGTAAAGGTCTAATAATTGCACGAAGGAGCTCCTACTGTCTGCAGAAATGTAGCACTGGGGGAGAATGGCGGCCCTGAAGTCTCTGCAGTGGTCTCCCTCAAGTCTCTCGCCCCTCTTCTCCCTAGCACTGAGAATCTTTGACTCTGCCCCTTTCCTATGGGTCTGGGAGGAAGGCATGATTTAGGGGCTTTATTACAGGAAGTGACGTCTTTTTACTGTAAGAGAATACCATTGGGAAACTGCACGTGGGAGACACCGTAGTCCCTGAAGGATCCTGTGGTTATTCAACTGGATCTGTCCCCTTACCAAATTCAGAAAACAGAAAGACTTAATGTGGTGTATTTTGGACAGCTTCCTTTTCAGCAAGATCCCAGAAGACCATGGTGTGGCCGCCTGCTCTCCTAGTTTCATTTTCTGTTGCCGTGATAAAATACCCCAACTAAAACAACTTCGGAGAAAGGGGTTCATTTCAGTCCACTGTTCCAGTTCACGGTCCATCACAGCAGGGTAGCAGGAACCTCAGACAGCCAGTCCCATCATATCCGCAGTCAAAAGCGGAGAAAAATTAATGCAAGCCTGCTTAACATTCAGCTCACTTTCTCTATTCTTATGCACTTTAGGACCCAACCCCAAGGGGTGGGGCTGGCCAGCATTGGAAAGCCTTCCCACTCATATTAACGCAATCAAGACTGTCCTTTACAGCTGTGCCCATAGGCAGACCAGATCTAGCCAGTTCCTCATTGGGAGTCTCTTCTCAGGTGATTCCGGGTTGTGTCAAGTGGACTAAACTAATCATCCCACCTGCTATTGAACAGCATCTTTACATGGCATCTTACTCCAACATAAGTAATGTAGATGCTTTAAGGGCTCAGCAGGTCCTTGGAATGAATGGAGCACAGTGGGCAAATTAGAAAACTGTATCCATTTGGAAAGATGCACAGCCGCTCAGCGGTGCCGTGGGAGTTACCGAGTGTTGGCAAAGGAGCCTGTCTTGTCTTTATATCTTTGCATTTTTTCAAGTTAATTTGGAAGCTTTTGTTGTCATTTCACCAATTTTGCTCAACAACATTTTCCTACCCTCTAAACTGTACCCCCAAAGAGACAAACTCTGTGACCTAGACAAAACACCTGCATATCCAAGCAAATTCATAAGCCTCACAATAAATGTGTGATGTGGTTTACATTCTTATTCAATTCTGCACAATTACTGGTTTCTGTTTGATCACCCCTAAGAGCCAGGAAGCTTGCTACCTCCCAAACCAGTCTACCGATATGTCCATGCTCACTGGAAGAGCTATAGGAAAACATCCGAATGTCATACCTATCTATCCACAGCCAATTGTAAAACTCATCCCAAGAGTGATCCTCTGCTCCCCAGATTGACCTGTCAATCCTTCCCGAGCTTAGCATCTGCTGTCTTAACATCCAGGTTTTGCTTACACACTACCCATGTCTCGAATTAACCTGGGCTGTGTTCTCAGATGATCTAGTTTTAAAACCTAACAAAGCCATCTTGGAGAAGGTAATGCCAACCGTATATTCTGAAATATGGTCTGAATAGGTTCTTAAGCCAACATGAGTGTTTGAACAATGCAAATTACAAACATGGGAAAATCTAAACAGTACAAAATAAGATGGGATTTGCATATGGTTTCAATCCTGACACAACATATATATTGCCACTATTGTGCTCAGTAAGGTGGCCAAAGACTAGATTTATTGGAAGCCATAAGAAGGTAGATAATGCTACAGCTGGTTTAGGAGCTAGAAAATGTTTCTGTGAATTAATGTGGGTATTTCTAGAGTTTCTCCTGGTAGGGGTTCAAGAGAAGAATGTTCTGAGTTGGCAGAAGTATGGTGTGGATACTCTGTATGACTTTCCTTGTCGCTGTGGCTGCATACCTGGTAGAATAAATGAAGAGATGAAGGATTGATGTTGGCTCACAGTCTGGGAGGTGGCGAGGGCATGGAAGAATTCATTGCAGCAGGAACATGTGGCTGCATATCTCAGCAGACTAGGAAACGGGGAACTCAGGCTAGAAGTGGAGTTGAGTTAATAATCCCCAGAGCTTCCCCCACAATGCTCTAGTTCCTCTAAGCTAGGTCCTAGCTCCTAAAGGACCTTTTCCCCAGCAGTCCTACCAGTTGAAGACCAACACGTGGACCTATGGGCCACACTTGACGTTCCAGTCACACCATGCTGTTATTATCAGTCCCCCTAGAGTACGTCACTAATGAAGTGCAGAACTTTGACTATTGGAATATGGGCTCCATGGGGGTAGGATTGACCTCTCTTATTCTATCTTAGATTCCTTGTACCTACCACACTTACCAGTATATGATATTTATTAATAAAAATATTTAAATGTTTGACCACCAAGGTCAAGTTTACTCTCAAAAGCCTCCCTATTGTATATCACTCAATACTTACGGTGAATTATGTCGGTAAGCAGTTAGCAATCCTCGTCTCAAGATTTCTGTAAGACTCCAGCCAAGGAAACAGATCGGTGCCTTGGCTTCCTTCTGCAGCAGAAGGGAACCAGTACAGAGACCCACAGCCAGTCAATATGCAGAGAAGGAAAAGACCTTGGAACTCAGCCCTCAATGATAGGACTCCTCAGGGCTTAGGGAACTCTGCAGAAGAGGGGATGGAAAGAGCGTGAGAGCCAGAGGGAAACAGGATCCCTTTAATCAACAGGATGGATGCAGATGAACTCATGGAGTTGAGGTAGCTTGCACAGGGCCTGCACCAGTCTGCACCGGTCTGCACCAGATGGATCCTAGAGCTGAAAGGAGTGAACATTGTGTTCCCATCCCTAACCCAGAAGCTATCGCCAATTGGTAACCACTTGCAAATGAAATTTAATTGCCTCCAAGGGGAGTCTCTGGGGAGACAAACTACTCTTAAGGGTAGGCTGCATGCCCAGCACTAGATGGCTAACAGAAAATGAACTCAGCAGCACCATTGGAGGCTCCTTGTCTCATAATGTCATGTCTGGGTCTTTCCCTTTCTTTCTTTTTTAAAAAATTTATCTTACTTTTGTTATTTTCTGTTATTTACATATTCTCATCTCTCTTTTTACCCTATAGGCCCTTGGAATGTGAATTATGGATTCCAGTTTAGTGTTTTTTGAGTTTCCTGAGTGTGGGAAGGAGCAGGAGTCTGCATCTATATTTGTTTTTTGTGCCCTTTCTTGGGCTCTTTTCCTTTGGTTTGTTTGTTTTCTCCTATTCCAGTGTGTTAGTTTCTGTTTTTATTTTATTTTATTATTATCCTTTGGAACCCCGTTTGGTGTCAAATGAGAGACAGAAAGGGATGGATCCAATAGGAGGAGAAACCATGATCGGGATAGGTTATATGAGAAAATATTTTCAATAAAAGGAAAAAAGAGTAAAGAAAGAAAGAAGGAGAAAGATTTCTGTAAGCTGCCCAGTCCAGGGGGTTGTGGGGAAATACCCCATTTCTGAGGGGCTGTGCAAAGAACCTATGGGAGGCAGGTGGGATGGAGGAGGGCTTTGGATGTTGGAATGTGCTCCCCTCTTTAGAGTGACATCTCCGTAGAGTGAGGGTTAACCCTCCAACCAAGGAACTAATTACTGATAGAGCCTGTGACACACAACTTTGATGTCATCATGTACTCTGCAGCTCCTTGGCCCATTTGGACTTTGTCTCCACAATGCTCACCCTATTGGTCCTGGGTGACGCAATTCAACCTGAATATTACAGAAGATTTGAAAACTGGCTTCATGCTCCCTACATTCTTCTTGCCCCACACAACCTCCAGTTCATAAACCACGTGGCTGACGGGTTCTCTGAGGAATAAGCCGACATACACATTTTGGACTGTAAAACTAGACTGTCTTCGGCACTTTGTCGGCCAGAGCAACTTTGAACATCTCCCTGGGGCCTTCCAGGTGAGTGGGCATGAGCAATGTTAGTATCCAGCAGAGATGGATGACTGTGTCTGGAACTGAGCCAAGATACATGAGTTCAGAATCTAATCTGCTCTTCTATCCCAGAGCTCAGACAGTGATTTTTCTCCCTCATTGCCTTGGTGAAGACACCAAAGATGATAGAGGACAGATCTCTCTCCTGGCCCCTCCCCTGAAGTTGGCATGGAGACAAGATGAACCTAAGGTATTTGCTTTCAGAGGCTGTGACTTTTAAGCCCTTCACTAGTCTGTTAGCCCTTCAGTTTTTCTGTATGCTCCTTGCCTCATAGGTGCCAACTTTAGCATTGGCGTCCTCCAATTCTAAGGACTAAAAGGACCCCTCCTACATGTATGGCCAGCATTTCCAAAGACGATTTATGATTTTGACGACCGGATGGAGGAAAGGGATAAAGTTGGCCTGATGAAGTCTCTTGAGGTAATGACTGGAAAGACCTGAGAGATAAAAAGAATTGCACCTGTGGGATTGGCACGTCAGAATCCCAGCTCGTGGAGCTGCATTGAGGCTATGATGTTTCAGAGTCCTGAAAAAGCATAGCTTTGGAGATTAGACACATACTTCAAGCCTTTTCGCTAAGTCGTAGATAGATTTTAGCCTGATGTGGGATTTCCATCTGTGTGCTGTGATTACCATTGATGAATAAAGAAACTGCCTTGGCCTATTGATAGGGCAGAACTTAGAGGTAGATGGAAAAAATTAAGCTAAATGCTGGGAGAAAGAAGGGAGAAGTCAGAGAGAAGCCATATATCCTAGCTGGAACCTAATGTAACTTTACCCAGTAAGTCACTGCCATGTGGAGATACACAGATTACTAGAAATGGGTTAAATTAAGATGTAAGAGTTAGCCAATAAGAAGCTAGAGCTAGTGGGCCAAGCAGTGATTTAAATAATATAGTTTCTGTATGGTTATTTTGGGAGTCTGGGCGGCTGGGAAACGAACAAGCAGCCCTTCTTACAACATTAGCCCCACCCTTTAGTTTCTCCAATATCAATTTTCTCTTGCAGGTGTTCCTCGCTTGATTATAATGTCTATTACAAGCATTTGATTAATTCATGAAGCTAACACCAGAGCAAATTAAAGTGCTACTTCAAACTTTAGAGAAGAGTGGAACCATTAAGTGGAAGTGACAGCATCTATCAACAAAGATATGGGACAGTTTGGGTGGCTGGGATTGCAAAGATTTGGTTATAGGTGGAGTGGGGTGTCTGAGCCAGAAGAGGCAGTCATACCACCTGACAGCTAACCCTGCTAACTTACCAGTAGCTAGCAAGGCTTTTATCTCTGCATCTGGGCTTTATTACTAAGCATGATTCCAGCCAAGATTGTTTTTTCTTTCTTTTTCCCTCTCCCATCACTCTGGGCTTTGTCAGTTCCTTCAGTAGTACCAGCAGGGAGAACCACAGGAGCCCGTTTGCCTCAGTTTATGTCTGAAAGGGAGGCATAGTGACACTGTGGATGACATGGGCACTTCTACATTTTTCAAAGCATCTTTAAGCTAATTCCAACTCCCACTGCTTTGCATTTGGCAGGCTCTGCACCCCCTGGCAATTAGCAAGGCATCTTCTGTTTGCATAAAGCCAGAAGGAACATTTCTTTGCAATCCCATGAATGATTTTTAACAGCTTGCCGTCAGTCAATTACAAGCTATTGGACGCAGGATCCGTGGGCGTCCCTCCCTCCTCAGTGCCCATTGACCCCTGGGAGCTTTTATAAGGCTGAATGATTTTTGAGGGATTGGGGAGTTGATGAGTCCTTTTTAAGAGAGGAAAGTGAGCATCAGGGAAGAGAAGAAAAGGTGTCACTGGTGAGACTACGAGGGGAGCTGCAGACTCAATTTACCCATTAGAAGCATTTCCTGTAATTAGCTGGAAATGGGTTTTGGCTCTATTAGTGTAGAACTAGATGAAAAAATTGACAGTCATCTCAAAGCAAATGGAAAAAATGTGCTTCAAGTACTCTCATTAGAGAGAAAATTATCTATTAGACAAGGTTCAGCTCGAGACAAGACCCAGAGGAAAGGCATGTGTCCAATGATCTCTAGACCCTCCCGGCTTTCTAGCAGAGGCTCACCCATACAAAGACAGTGTTGGAGTGGGAGCCTAGGGCTGTCTGTGCCAAGCCTTTTGGGCATCCTAGGGGAGATGCTGGGCATCCCTTCCTTTCTGCCTCTCATCTGAGGTCCCAGGGCTCTTCCACTTGATGATATTGGGGTTGTGCTGCAAGCATGCTATGCCAGAAATATAGATGAGCATGTTTGTGTTATTTCCACAGCGTCACTTTGTATTGAGTAGCAATAAATTTAGAATGTTTAGTGGGTTTAGTGAGACCAGTTTGTCTTGTGATCCGTCTATCCTGGTAGCTTGGCCAAGACAAATACAGTCTTTTATTCTGATTTTCATTAATAATGCTAACTAATATCACACAGCACACTGTAAATCTATCATTATCTGTCCATCTATCTATCATCTATCATATACCTATATATTAGTCTGTGTGGGGGTTGCAGAACGAACACAAGTTAAAAAGGCTGCAGCAGAGTCCAAAGTTTTCAGAATTGGCCTGAGAAAACCAGAATTGTGAGGCTAAGGAAGCAGAGGGGTGCCAGGAGGGAGTTCCTGTAGTCAGGCCTGAGAGCAAAGCTGCAGTACAGCTGTTGGGTGAAAGGCTGAAAGAAACCAAAGGAGTCAGGAGCTGGAGACAGATCAGGGGCAAGAAAGTGCAGGGCAGATCCAGGTGCTACATACTTCCAAAATAAACTTGACTGTCAGAATTAGCCATCACTGAAAAAAATAATCTGTAAAAGAATATTGTGTGGAAAAAAAGAATATTGTGTATATTTGTTCTGAGGATTGTATTTTATTGATAACCAATTTCTTGCTTATTTTATTTTTATGAGCGTATTTGTTTTGTCAACATCTATTTTGCAAGGGCTCTACCTCCATCACTGTTAGTACACAAGCTTATATGTAACACCTTTCTTTAAAACCTCCCCTTTCCTTTAAGGTCCCTACCATGTTTTCCTCTCCCATATACTGTACCATCTCAGTTCAGCAGGCAAAAGGAAGAATGTCAGCCCAGGACCCCAAGACCAAGTTCTCAGCACAAAAGACAGAGGGCAAAGAATAAGAGACAAAGACAAAGGCCAAGGGAAAGAAACAAGGGAGAGGGAGCTGGGGTATTTGTCCCACAGGGAGTGGGCAAAGAACTGTCTCTGGATGCAGAGGAGACAGACTGGCTTATGAAAAAATGGCAGTTTATAAAGGTGAAATGGGACCCCCTGTGTTAGGATGAGGTGTTAAATTTAATTAGGCAAGTGAATTAGGGTAGCTGAAGGGGGCTTTTGATTGCTGGACTTCAATATTTTGATAGATGAATCTTAGTAGTCAGCATCAGGAGGAGGGAGTGCCCAAACAAGGGAACAGACCTTGGTAGCTGGATTTAGAAATGCAACCTAACAGATTTTAGCAAAGCAGAGGGAATGGGGGAGGAGGGCAAGGCCTGCCAGAGCCATGTTCGAGTGGGCTAGTGTCTTTTCAGAAAGTCATTGGGGTTTATCTGGATTCAATCTAATACCTCTTTTCCTAGCTATCCGACTATTTAAAAATAAGCTACCTCGCCAATTTCTACCTAGTGCTTTCTCTCTCACCTTGAGCCCCAGTTATGGTCTCCAGGTCCTTTCTCCTAATGAACTGCATTTGCTGAAGGAAATTACTTATCATCTTTCCTTCCCAGAACAGACTGTTGCTGTTCTCTTTATTATCATTTAGTACTGAAATATGATGAAACAATATCCTTTGAGTTGAAGCACACCATCCTGGAGGGAAGTTCACTCAGACTCTGGAAGTTCTACAAGGTGGCTCATTAAAAATCAGGAAGTAAACCAAGTTACAAGTCTTAGGAAGTTCCTGAAACTGACCGGATACACAAGGTCCCAGGTGGCAAGTTCCTCAAGGTTGCATAACCAGTAAGGTCTGCTGAGGAGGCAGATGAGCTAGGCTTTGGGAAAGAGTCTCTGACTCATCGAGATGTAAAAGCAGAGACCTCCAGAGTTCCAGATGGGCTTTCACAAGTTGTCATTCATCCTGGGGAGGGCTTTCAGCCATGCCTCTGAGGGGTCCCTGCTCTTTTAAGGAGCTCATTACCCACACTCCTGTAAGTAACACCAATCAATTTGTCGGTTCAACAAGTTGGACTTTGGCGGCATCATTACTTTGATTTGTCACTGGTTTCCTATCTGCGTGAGAAAATTTGTGTCAAATCTTCCCAGGAAAAGTGTTCCACAACCTGGGGAGATCACACGAGCAAGCGTGTGCAGAGGCTCCAACAGTGCAGATAGAAGCTGTTGTGAGGTCACCATCTTGCAGCATTCAGACGCTGGATCAAGCTCGTGGTTGATTCAGATGTCATGAAGCAGAAACAAGCTGTCCCTCTCTGGACCCAACAGAACCACAGGTGATGATAAAAAAAATCATGTTGTTTTAATCTAATTATCCAAGGGTAGTATTTATATGTTTTAAGTGGCTACTTGAGTACTCATTATTACATTGGTAATGATGAAGAAGAGGTGGAAACACATTCTTGCCAGAAGTTTCCTAACCACCTTTTTCATTCATAAAGTTGTTTCCTTTCTGGATTTCCCTTAGATCAAGCACTTGCCTCTGCATTATAGTAACAACACTGAAAACACAGGATGTCCTAAAGCAGAGAGTAAGGGAGGGCGTGCTTGGCACACAGCAAGTACCCATCAAAACAAGTCAGGCATCAGTGCACATCTCAGAGTTCCAGTACACAAGTGCTTCTCTGGATAGAACCAGTTTGCTAAACTTAGTTGTCCACAGGGTGCAGCTTTTGTTGGGGCTCAGAACACTGGGTGTGGGTTATCCTCTGACTATCTGGGGCTTTGAGCTTAGAACTTGTTCCTTCAAATGAGAAAAATTTTAAGTGTGTCTATCAAAATTCAGAGCTGTAGGGAGCGCAGACTAGGGGTAGGTTGCCTCCTATAACAACCCTTCCTAAGCATGTCATGGTGGGAATAAGGTAGGGTGGTTAGCATGCTTTCTTGGAGCCCCAGGGACTGTTTTCTATTACATTGCTGTTGATCGTTGGTCCTCTGTCTTGCTTTGTCTGATTTCTTAGTTCCTGTTTAAACTTATTATGCTAGCCCCCTTTCTCACTGCTGTGACTAAACCCCTCCCCAAAGCAGCTCAGGGAAGCAGGAAAGGTGTATTTCGACACATAGTTGGAAGGAACAGTCCTTCATGGTGAAGAAGGCGTGGCAGCAGGAGCATGAAGCAGCTGGTCACATGGCACCTGTAGTCAGGAAGAAGGGAGAGATGATTGTTGGTGCTCAGCTCCCTCTCTCCACTTTTATGCAATCTGAGACCCCAGCCCCTGATACAATACCCCATATATTTAAGATGGATCGTCCCACCTCAGATAAACTCGGCTAGAAAAGCCCTCATAGGCACTCCCGGAACTGTATTCTTTGGTGCTTCTTACTTACACCAGTCAAATTGGCAACACTGATTTACCACCACAGTTATGGACTCTGGGAAGATGTGTCTGCACATTCAGAAAGAATACTCTTTGTATTCTTATGACACTGTGTCACAGACTCCAGATGCCATTCCCGAGTTGGCAATCTCCAACCTAACAAAGAAAAATACATGCTTATGAGTCATTGCTTCCAGGTAGATGCACCTTCAAATCTGTTCTGTTGTTACTTGATTTTCCTGCTTAGGCTATGATGTAGAAGCATCTTTCCTTCTTCCCAAATTATCAGGGTTTTCAGTGTGGAGCAAAGGCTGTTTCTGTGATGCAGGCAAGCTTTTATACAGCCAAGGTATCAGAAGTAATTAGGCCCATCTTTTGCTTTCTTATTTGTGTGATTTTCTCACAGAAGCTTAGCAATTTCACTCCATTTATTAAAATTACTTATGAAATTGCTTATGAAAGCATCCACTTGTGAGGGATAACTCATCCTTAGTCTGGAATAAGCTAAATAAACTCTTCTCTAGCTATACTGATTGTAGAGTGAAACACACGTAACTAAGTATTTACTGAGAAAAGCTAACAAACGGCACTGAGGATGGGGTGGATATGTCGGAACACTCCCATCTCCATGGCAACATCCAATGAACCTCCTGGAATAAGAAGACCATTCCCAGGATCACTGATGCAAAAATGATAAAGCAGTAACAAGCATGAGTTCGGAATCAATGGCATCATTGTCCTCAGAGCATCAGATAAGGAATATGCCATCTCTGCTCTCTGTCTTTCATTCAGTAATCCTAATTTGCTTTTCCTTGTTTTTAAGATGCTCCAGTAGAGGGCAGCTAACATCTGTTGAATGCACTCAGGGATATGGACCTCAGGGCTAGTTACTCAGTGCTGGAAAATGCATCCCAGAAACATTTGGGGAAAGACAGCATCACATGCTACAGCAGGATGTCATTGGCCAGGACATCAGGCTACTCCTTAGAACAGACAACTCTGAAATGCAAAAAGAAAAACAACTCCAAACCGTGTGGCACACCTATTTCTTCTTTGCAAAATGTGTTCTGTAATATTCACAGCCTTGAGGGGAGAGAGCAGGGTGGAGCCACCAGAGTTCTAAGGGTTTGTGTTCCTGACATCTCTTACACAGGACACAGTAGAGCCTCTCAGTTGTCTTAGAAAACCTAAGGCTGAGTGAGATGCGGCAGGCACTGCCAGATCCCTGACTTTTTCCTCCTTCCCTTCCTTCCCCAGTTCTACCCTATCCTCCCCTTCCCAAAACCCCTGTATACTAGGCAAACACACTTTCGTGGACCTGTATCCTAGCCCTTGCTTTTTTTTTTTTTTTTTTTTTTTTTAGACAGGTTTTCACCCAAGCTGTTTGTAAATTCATAGACCTTTTAGGAGCCCCTGCCTCCCAAGTGCTGGATTTATAGCTACCCTTGGCTTTTCTCCATTTCCTGTTCTTCTTGGGGAGTACTAGGCTAGGCTCTGCGAGGACAGAGTGACTGACCTAAGCAAGCTTATTCATTTTGTTCAAAAGTAGGTGATATGACCGTCCTGTGAGGCTTCAGCAAACCAAACAATAGAATGTGGTGACACATGTGTGCAAACAGAAGGGAACAGTGTAAGGCACTGTAGGCTAAATGGAGGCAAGAGCCCACAAAGCACCTGCCTTTACTTTTATCTTCAGGATGTGTACTACTTCGGTAGTAGTGAGTAACTGACTCAGCCTCTGGCAGTTGTCTCTCTCTCTCTCTCTCTCTCTCTGTGTGTGTGTGTGTGTGTGTGTGTGTGTAAGTATATTCATATGTATGGTGTAGAACCATATACCAATTACTTCCTAAGTGACTTCAATTGGCCATTCCGTCTGGCAGGCAGTTCCGTCTTTATTGTACGGAATAGCTGTTCTTCCCCAGCCAAACTGAGGCTCAGAAAACCTAAATGTTTTGCTCAGCCCTATGGTGATTGTGTATGGGTGAGCGTGTTTCTGCACACCTGTGAACATGCCCCCTCAGGCACTTCTGTCATTTCTCATCTCTGGGTACTGTGATGCCAGTAAACACGGAGCCAGGGATCTCCGAGTCTAGTAACCCTTCCATTCTCGGTTTGGACGCTGTTCGGTGAATGCATTTCTTGAAATTTTCCATTTGAGGGTTCACACAAACTTTCTGGAGGGTTAGTTCACTCCCCTTAACTTTCCAGAGGGGTGTGTTTGTCGCTCAGTGGAGGCCAAAGAAGCGGGTGGTCTTAGTGAAAGCGTGGGATACCAGCCTACTTCTCGGTGATAGAAACAGCTGAGGCCGGCTCTGCAGAATCAGGAGTTTCAGCTGGTGAAAATAGCACCGAAACTATCACCACCCCCTTTACAGAAACATCGCTGCATGAGAATTCTGAGCTTAAAGGAATCCATCAGAATGAGTGTACACATTCATTGTAAGCAAAACCTTTGGCTTTTAGCAGCTTGTTTTACAGTCTCCCAGGTCTGATTTGGAGGCATATTTGATGACCTGATATGGCGATACAGACATAAGCCAAAAGTCTCCAGGGTTGTGACATGCGCCATCACTTTTTAGGACTTCGTATAACAAGGATTATTGTGTTGGTACAAGTAAGATCCCCGAGTCTCCATATCCATATTTGTGAGCATTTTTTTCTTCAAGACAGGGTTTCTCTGTGTAACAGCCCTGGCTGTCCTGGAACTCACTCTGTAGACCAGGCTGGCCTCGAACTCACAGAGATCCACCTGCCTCTGCCTCCTGAGCGCTGAGATTAAAGGGGTGCGCCACCACAGCCCAGCTTCCATACCCATATTTGTAACAGTTTAAGTACAGAATAAATGCTAGGTTCCTACACATACAGGCACACATCTAATGCTTTTTAAAAAGGTTAGAAGGGTGACATAATCGGGGCTGGGAGACAGTTTGGTTGATTGAAGTGCTTGCCACAAGCCGGAGGACCTAGGTTCGAGCCCTATAGCTCACATTAAAATCCATGTGTGGTAGAATGGGCTTGTAATCCCAGGCCTTGGGAGGCAGTGACAGGTAGGTCAGGGGGATCATTGGCCAGCCAGCCTAGCCTTAATGTGAGCCGTAGGTCGCAGTGTGAGATCTTATCAAAAACTAAA